>CABIKL010002621.1:0-12269 GCA_902196195.1 Aptinothrips rufus
ACACTTGAAGAGTATTATTTATTAATTTCGATTAATTTGAGACTCTAAAGTAGATGCGCAGGCAGGCCACGTGTCAAACGTTCAGAGAACATTCAACGAACATTCATTCCAAACATTCGTTGAATGTTTCCAGAACGTTCACCGAATGTTCGGGTCGCGGACTTTCTAACACTGAGCGAACTGAAAGGTTCTAACCTTCGGTGAACACTCGGGGAACCAACGTGTGCTACGTGGGAACAGCGCACCGGCATAGCGCTTTAACGTATACCTGCAGCCAGGCAGCGCAGCGCGCCGCGGCGGAGCACAGAGCATGAGACCGCGTCCGTAGCCGAGTTACTCAAGGCACACGGGTAGGGTAGTGGTTAGGATGCACACTTTCGAAATACATAGTTAGGACGCTAGGAAGAGTGGAGGTTCGAATCCGGCCAGGGAAGAAAAAACGTCTGTAGCCATCATATTCCTTTCTTGCAATTAACGTGAAGCCACGTGAAACCACGTGAAGCCACGCGAAGCCTCTCGAAGCCAGTGGCTTCCGAGGCTTCTTTTGACACAAATAAGCCCGTTCGAAGCCAGCTTTTAAGCCGCTTTTAAGCCGCTTTTAAGCATGGCTTCCCAGAGGCTTCGAAGCGGCTTTTAAGCCACTGGGCCGAAGCCTCCAGGAAGCCAATTTCTTCTACAGGGGTAAACCACGCTAACCGACGAATGGCTTGTGATCACGAAGTTTCTCATAGCACACACTAAGAATCGAGCATGCCGTGAGCAGTGGGATCGAACCGTACAACAGGCAACAGGCGGTGTATTAACAGTATTCAATTCAAAACAATAACAGCGAAAGAGCGAAATGAGTGATCAACCAAAGAGAAAGCGTTCCCCTAATTATACCAACGCGGAACGGGATGCGTTCATTGATTTGATTTTTAATAAATATAGGAATTTTGTTGAAAGCAAGAAGACGGATGCGGTCTCTTGCAAGGAGAAGAAGGAGAAGTGGGAGGAGCTTGGAGTGGAGTTCAACTCCACCTGCAAGGTGCACTTTAGGACGGTCCCACAGTTAATGGATTTGGGGGACAGTTCCAAAAAAATAGCTCGGAAGGCTGCAGCCCATGAGCGGTTGGAGAATAATAAGACTGGTGCGTATTCATGTATGTACCATCTTATTTTGATACCCGTTGAGGTTAGGTTGTTTGGTCAACATTTCATTATTTGTAGGATCTGGAGAAAGGAACAAGAAAGGTGACCCGACACCTCGCGATCTGAAGGTCCTCGCCATTCTGGGTGAATCGGGCACTGGACTCGCCGACACTTTCGGTGGGGACGCCGAGGAGGATTTTGAAGAGAATGGTGAAAACATAATCTTGGCTGCTGTCGTAGTATTGGTTCGACCACTAACGCCCGAAACATTCAAGCAGAAGGCAGAAGAGACAATGCATTATTTAAAGCTGCACACTCTCAGGCCACCAAGAACGTTTTCACCATACCTAATGTCAAATTTGTGCAACAATAGACTACGAACAAACTTGTCCATGGCCATAAACAAAATGTAACAAGTGGGGCCCGCGCCCTGCCGGCGGCGTTTTTGGGCCCAAGGGCCCAAATTTCGCAGTTTTCCGTGCGTAAACCGATAACTTGTGGCAATTTGAAACTGTAACTGAAGCCCGTTTATGTATTTCAACTGAAAAGAAACCTTAGAAAAATCTATTGTTTGTCGCGACTAAGGGCCTCTGCGGTTGGCATTGCTTGCAGAAGGTAGCCAGGGATTTAAAAAAATGTAAAGTTGTTACTAGGTGGTTACTCGCGGCCAGTGGAATCCGCTTCGTACTTCTTACTTCCGTTAGAAGCATAACGAACCATAGGGTATATCAAAGACGGCCGGAAGTGCACGAAAGGAGAACAAACGGCTTCCACTGTCGAGATAACATAGAAGAAGACCCTTATACGCTCTCCAAAAATTTCGCCCGGCAAGTGAAAGCTGTTTCCTTCTTCATACTTCCTCTTTGGACAGTCTTTGGAAACACTAATATGAAGAGCAGCAATCGCGACCCTAGGAATGTGCATCAGAGGAAAGCATTTGGACATCGACATTTGGACATATGCGGCGACTGGTTTGCATTGCAAACTTTGCAATCATTAGAAAATATGTCATTCTGATGTAACGATTCACAATCGTGACTGGAGCCCGCCCTTCTATTGACTGGTGTTAATGTGTCTTGGGGAACTCAGAGTCGTTATGGAAACTTTTCCAGGGTCGCAAGTGATGTTTGGTTGGTCATGGGGAAGTCATTGGTGTGGTTATAGGAACGTTTTCCGTGTCCTTGTTGGTGTTTGGTTGGTCATGAGGAAGTCATGGGCTGGTTACAAGAACTTTTCTAGGATCCCAAGTGGAGTTTGGTTAATCATGGGGAAGTCATTGGGTGGCTATAGGAACTTTTCCCGGGTCCCTGGCGGTGTCTGGTTGGTCATGGGGAAGTCATGGGGTGGTTACAAGAACTTTTCTAGGTTCCCAAGTGGTGTTTGGTTAATCATGGAGAAGTCATTGGGTGGATATACGAACTTTTCCCGGGTCCCTGGCGGTGTTTGGTTGGTCATGGGGAAGTCTAATGAACTTTCCCCCTATTCCTGGTGGTGTTTAGTTGGTCATTGGGTAGTTGTGGGGTGGTTACAAGAACTTTTCTAGGTTCCCTAGTGGTGTTTGGTTAATCATCGGGAAGTCATGGGGTGGCTATAGGAACTTTTCCCGGGTCCCTGGCGGTGTTTGGTTGGTCATGGTTAAGTCGTTGGGTGGTTATAGGAACTTTTCCCGAGTCCCTTGTGTTTGGTTGGTCATGGGGAAGTCGTGGGGCGGTCATGGAAACTTTTTCCGGGTCCCTGGTGGTGTTTGGTTGGTCATGGGGAAGCCATGGGGTGGTTATAACGAGTTTTTCCGGGTCCCTGATGGTGTTTGGTTGGTCATGGGGAAGTTATGGGGTGGTAATAGGGATTTTTCCCGGGTCCCTGGTGGTGTTTGGTGGGACATGGGGAAACCATGGGGTGGTCATAGGAACTGTTTCCGTGTCCCTGGCGGTGTTTGGTTGGTCATGGAAAAGTCATGGGGTGGTTATTGGAACTTTTCCCGGGTCCCTGGTGGTGTTTGGTTGGTCATAGGGTGGTTATAGGGAGTTTTCCCGGGCTGCTGGTGGTGTTTGGTTCGTCATGGGGTGGGTATAGGGAGTTTTCCTAGGTGATGTTTTCTTTTCCCCGGTCCCTGTTGGTGAAAACGTGATATACAGCCTAATAGAATTGAGTGTGGGAAAATATTTACAAAATCTCAGTCACCGTGGCCCTCCTTGTGCTGTTCCGTCTCAGCATAGGCGAAATACCCTAAAAACGCCGCCATTTTGATTTGGCCGCCATATTTAACTGGTTTGGTTCTGAACATTTGCACCATCGATTCGGGTGTTAGGAGCACTAGTTCTAACTGGATACCAAATTTCAAGTCTCTAGATGGTTGATATCGGGTAGAACAGACAGACGGACGGACGACATGGGCTGTTGCATGAGCCCGCCCCTACAATCTATTTTATAGAAGGGCGGGCTAACAAGCGCATCCACAAGATTGTCAATAACTCTATTTGTGCAACAATACAGTAAAAGCAAAAGTTACCCTGACAGCAAAAGATATCTTTTGTACATGGCAGACATTGATGTCTGTAGGATATACCACAGACAGCCCTGGGATTGCTAATTCATCATCTCAAACATGTCTGACAGACATTGCATATCTGCATGCTAACATTGAGATATTCCAGAAAATATATCAGATCACGGATATCTCAAAGATAGCATGGAGATGTAAATGTCTGTCAGACATGTTTGAGATGATGAATTAGCAATCTCAGGGCTGTCTGTGGTATATCCTACAGACATCAATGTCTGCCAATGTACAAAAGATATCTTTTCCTGTCAGGGATAGAATGTAAAAGAACCAAATCAGATTCCGTTTAGAAATCAGCTCAGAAAGCGAGCAACATCTCAATTTCTATTCCAGTTTCTGTTCAGAGTCTGAGCTGGGTATCTTACATTCTAAATTTTGTTTATACTGAGTATGCTTTAAATATTTTGTTCATGGCTATGGACAACATCATTCGAAGTCTATTGTTGCACAAATTTGTTAATGCGTTATGAATAAAAAAGTTCATAAGGTAGTGCAGAGAACAGAGAACTAAATGCCAAACAAAACCATTCAATTTCATGGTCTTGCCAGAGATTAACTTCAAAACCAATGTTGTGTACAAATCTCGTCATCATGACAATAATTGCAATTGTGATACCCCACCCTTCCATTCACAGGTCCTTTTATTCTTCACATGTCCAGTCTAGCTGTTCCTTGAAATACCTATTCTGGCCACAATAAGAAATCTGCACTGATGTGAATATTAAATGTTGTGAACCTCTTTCAGTAGTACTGGGACTAAATCATAATATTTATTTTCTTCTTCATAAAAATGTGAAAAGTTAAAGAGTACAGTACAATGAAATAAAGGAAAATTCAATTTCTGGAAAGCGTTCTTAATTTCTTTTTTCCAGTACCTTCTTTGCATCCCAATAGAATCATACTAACCAATTTCCTTCATAGATCTGCCATTTTGTTTGCGTACAGTTTGATTGAAGCCTAATATGTTGTTAAAAATGGTTGTTTTCCTTTACTTTATCACATGAAAGGAATTAAATTACTGCCTTTACATAGACTTTGAATATCCCATTTCCAACAGGAAGATCTTTAGGCATTCTTGCAAAATTTGATGAGTCGGAGACAAGGCTGTGTGCTGCAAGATTAAACGGAAAGTAGGCATTGTGATGAAAACTGGTTTAGTATGTACTGGTGTTTCTTAATCTGAAATTTGTTTAGACACTATTTCAAAATTTTATGACTTGGTGAAAACAATGAATGCTGCAAGATTAAACAGAGAGTGGGCATGGTGACAAACCTGGTTACTTTTATAAGGTATCCTTCTACCAACAATAGTAAGCTAAGATAACAACAGAATCATGTCAGTTAATTTTTACTCTGTCGTCACTCTGAGAGCTGGCACCTGAGTTACTTTTTTAAAAAATGTTTGATTTAAAATCAAATACATATAAAAATGACAAGGCCTACTACTGTAAAATTTTAATCTCAAATCTGAACTTCAGAGCTGGTCCTTGTCGTACCTGATGCCAAATTTTCTAGAATTACTTGAACAACACTGTACTTGGTTTCATCCCAGGTGGTTAATACATGACCTTAATTTGATAGTGGGAAGATTTTAAAGCAGAAGTTTTATTGAATGCTATAAAAAATGAATTTAGCAACTGAACTTCAAATGAATATCAATATGAATCCATAACAAATAGGCATCAAAAGTTTTAAAATTTTGCAAACAGCTTTGTATCCAAGTCATCTTCCAGCTGCCTTGTTTAATGTGGTTAAGTAAAGACACGCGGTAGCTTATCAAGTAAGTAAGAGGTCTTGCAGGCAATCACTTCAATAAGGCATAAGATGAGGTTAGGTTCTCTTTCACAATTCGGACAGTTTAAAGTTTGCTCGTAATGTTTTGGTGGACTAGTCTTGGGGGAAACAACGCGGGAAATGGGAGTTCCAGTCCAACTAACTGTATGCGCTCGCCGGACACTTACCAGCATCCTTCTAGTAGTCCAGCAGCTCTCCAGTGGCTGCGAGGATGTATACAGGTGATCTCTAGTTGCAACTGCAAGGCAACTTCTCTCCAAGTTCCCGGAGGCCCTCTCGAACCGCAAAGCACTAAAGTTTTGTTCAAGTTCCGGAAGGGCTGCTTGACTGCAAGGAACTCAACTTGTACGCAAGTTCCTGGAGGGCTTCTCGAACAGCAAAGCACTCGACTTGTAACCAGCTTGCAGCAGCAGCAGGGCTGGGAGCAGAGACCACGAGGCGCGGGGCTCCTGGAGCACGGAACACGACCAGACACGGCGAGCTGGAGCTGGAGACTGAAAAGAGGAGGGAGGAGAGGGGAAGGGGAGAGGAGGAGAGGAGACAGGCTGGCCGGTGCGTGGGGAGAGGAGGAGAGGGGAGCTCGGGACAGCCCGCCTGGCGTTCGGGTCCTACCGAGTCGCCCCGAGACCCACTCCTCTCCGCGCCACACAGGACGCGGGAGAGAGAGAGAGAGAGAGAGAGAGAGAGAGAGAGAGAGAGCCGAGTCATCAGTACTGAGGCGGCTGCTGAAGCTGGGGAGGGGAGAGGAGAGGGGTCTCAGCGGGGCGGGAGGAAGCTAACGGTACACAACGCACAGGGTGCCTCACAAGTCACGCTACACTGCGCTGAATCCCGCTCTCATCCCTCATTGTCTTAGTATCGCTGGCGCACATCGCGCCGAGATGTCCGCGTTCCCCAAATCGGTTGCCTACCCATCAGGCGCAAGTTGAAACATCCGTAGCTCCGTTATTGTTAATTTGCGCCCATGGGTGTCCTGCCTCAAATGACTCCCCCATAGGTCCCCTGCATGCCCTGGAAGTTTTGACACTACGAGAAGGGACACCCTGTATGCCAAAGGAATTTATGCCTGTGAATGAAGTGTTGCATAGACAAGAGTTAATAGGAAAAATAACAATGTAAATCAATAATCAGTATTTATTGACGGAGTGATTACACACGTGGCAAAGAATTCTGTCCGAGAGTTAAAAAAATACAACACAAAGCAATATCATGTAGCATCACTGTTCTATACATAAAACTATAGAAAGTTGTACACTTAAAATGGTTTCAATTTTGCAAAGATGAAGAGTAATAAAATACCAGACATTTAAAAATTGACAATCATAAGACAAAGGAGGAAATATAATGACAAAATTATGGAGAGTACATTAGCTGCTCTCAGTGCTTACAAATTAAACTGGCTGTGGTTAGGAGCTCTAGAATCATTCTATCAACAAAAATTATTTCAATTCCACAAAATATGTGGACACATCTTACTTGTGCTCTCCATAAGATTACGGAACACAGCCACCTCCGTTCCTGCACCTTGATGGTCGACATATGGTAACTGGACCACCTATTATTTCACCCAAAACTTGAAACATAGCTCAACTCCGGCAAAATAACAGGAGGCCATTTTGTGCCACATCGGTCCACTTCACCCCAAGTTACGGTACTAAATCGAATGAACAGCCAGACTGAAAACAAGAATAACTAAACGACATGGCGAGCGGGAAAGCGGGAGAAAAGCGAGGAGCTGTAGCAGAAATATCCCACTCCCCGGCTTGCCGTGTCGTTTCGCTCTTATGTCCAGTCTGGCTGTTCACTGGGATATCCTACTGAAATTTTCATATCAGCTATGACAACATAAGTAAAACAATAGATCACTAGAAAAGAAAATAATAGAAAAAGGAAAACATGACTCCTGCTCCACACAGATGAAGACTCAAAGTTGGCTTAAATTCTCAGCAGCTAGGTAACCCACAGAGTTCCACTATTGGTTTATTGATAAGATCGCCCGAGAATCTCAGTTTTTCCGGTACACGCTCGCGGCATCACATCCACCGCCTACTTCTTCTGGACGACGAAGTAGTAGTTCATCAAGAACGGCCCCCCCGCAGCCTTCTCTCCCACGTCTTCCTCCCCCTCCTCCCAGCCGCCGGCAGCGCCGCTGCGCTCGAAGTCGCCGTGCTCGTCGCAGCAGTGGCCGCGCTGCACGCCGTGGGCCGCGGCGGACGCGGCCGGGTGGGGGTGGCTGGTCGCGGGGCCCCGCACCTCCTCCGCGCCGCGGACCCGGTGCTCGGACCACATCCTGGCGCACAGCGCGCAGCCCCCGGGGCCGTCGCGCCGCAGGCCCTGTCGGCAGTGAACAATAATAAGGGGCAGTCCGGGGAAAAATAGAACAGGGGAAGAATCGAACACCCCTATTCTGGCCTTTTGAAAAGAGTGTTTGATTTTATCCAGTTTTAATTCATTCGCTCCACTTGCTATGATCTCAAAATAACAATCGTATTGAAGATAAAGTCGTTAATTTGAGCTAAAATATGCTGTTCGATTCTTCCCCTGTTCGATTTTTCCCCGAACTAACCATTAAAAAATTTAAACTCCACACTTTGGATTCACTGTAAAACCCGGGCAAAACAAATACCCGCGCGACCACCTGACATAGTGTTGGGAAACGGAACACCTTACTGTTCTGTTCAAGAGCAAGCAAAGAGTTTCGAAGGGCGTATAGGCCCTGTTCACAGTATTTTCTCGTTGGCGACCTCGAAATAGCCCAGTGCAGAAATGTGCGAACCCAAAAATCGGACTTGCGACTCCACGCGACCTTAATTTTTCATATTTTTTTTTTATCAGTGCACGAATAATTATCAGTACATTATCAGTACATTCCGAAGCAATGGCCAATGGCAGTCCTGCAGTTCAGATTATTCCCGACTAATTGGGTCCCACGCCAGCCTTTTTCTCCGCCTAAGCGACGACCCCACATTATTTCTCGCGACCCCAAATTGGGCCGCGTTGCTGGATTTGAGAACCGCTGCCCGACGCGTTTCAAAGTCTGACTTGAACAGCATTATTGTGATTGTGACCCACCCCACATAGGTGATCTGAACGCCCGAGAGCTCGGAGCTCGACACCAAAATGTTGGTCCATTTTCGCCAAATTCAGACCAAAGGCGACGGTGGATTGACATTTCGAGATTGGGTTTTCAATAAGGGTCGGTGTAAATTTCACATCACTGATCAAGATTTTTACACTTACTGTCGCCTTGAGCATGTTCAAGCACTCTTTCGATTGTTTTGGTCGAAATTTCACCAAAAACGATCGAAACGAGTCTCTAAGTACGATTAGCGAGACCGAAGGTGTCAATATTATCGTGATCAGAGATGGGAAAAACGCCGATACTAAAGTCAATGTCGATATACAAAAAGTGGTCTATTTTCGTTAAAACTGATTCAATTTGGTCCAAGATATACAAGGGGGTGTTCGAAAATAAAATTTGGTCCTTCTTCATAGAAGATTCGTAATCAGCATTCTCAAATATATCTATTTTGATGTAAAACCTAAATTCCAAAATATTGACTAAATTGTTCGCAACGAGGCCCTCGCTACTCTCGAGCTTAACACGTTGCTGAACGTATAGGGTCATTGTGGGTAATGAATGCACATGGTACAAACTGAACACCCATTTGGAGCTGGTATTTGAATCAAAACCTTGCACGTGACCACTCTTATGAGATCATGACGAGCATCTGAGACGAAATCTGAGACGAAATAAGTCGTGGTGCAGAGGTCACGGGTTCAAACACTGGTTCCAGAGGGGCGTTCAGTTTTTACCATGTGCATTTATATTACACACACTGACCCTAAAGCAAACTATGTTAGAACAACGTCTCATGGACGGCCCCTCACCTCGTGGTTGGCGAGCAGGCGTGTCTTGCTGCCGCCGGGGTACCGGGGTCCTCTGGACACGGCCGCCACGTGCAGCGCGGGCCGCGCCGCGACGAGCCGCACCAGCTCGCACTGGAGGTAGCCGCAGTCGTGGAAGTTGTCCAGCAGCAGGGTCTGCAGGCCGGGCGGCGCCGCCGACCCCAGCTCGGTCAGCACGCCGCGAGGGATGCTGCACGCGTGCCCTGCCGACAGACACACCACGCACGTGCTCTCAACACGCACTCTCAGACCACCGTGAACATTTTGACAATATCTACATGCTTACTTCCTTACTAACAACTCGTTTATACACTACAAAGAAATCCCAACCGTCATAAGGTACTAACATAATCGTTTGTATTACTAACAAAGTTGTTAGTAATACTAACGATTTCGTTCATAATACTAACGAATTTTGTTAGTACGTTATGACGGTAGGGATTTGTTTGTAGTGTATGAACAAACCGCCGAATTCGTTAGTAAGGAAGTAAGGGTGTATTGTCAAATTTGTGCAGCAATAGAGTTATAAACAAAATTGTTAATACGTTATTAACATTTTGTTCATGGTAATTAACAAATTTGTTCATAGCTATTAACTAGAGCTGTGCGAATGCTTATCGAATCGAATCGAATCCGTCTCGATTCGATTCGATATCGAATTCGGTTGCTTCGATACCGAAGTTTCGAAAATTCGGATCTGACATGCTTCGCTATCGAATCGCTGCGATGCGTTGCACAAATTTAAAAGCAGTGGGAACTTCCCGCGTCGCGCGTCGTACACGAGCCGACCTAGCCGACCCAAGCACAGCTGGAGATTTCTATGGACACCAACCAGTCAAATGAGAAATAGACGAAAACATTTTTTTTTGTCATTATTTTACCTGGCTTTGTGATTCGATTCGAGCTCGAATTTGACAGATTCGATTCGATTCGATTCGCGCAAAAATTTGCAGATTCGATTCGATTCGAAACCAAAAATCGTGATTCGCACAGCTCTACTATTAACAATTTCGTTCATAGTCTACTCTCTGTTGTACAAAATTGTTTATTTATGAGTTATAAAGGCCTGAGAGTGCATTTCAAAAGCGATCAACACTGTTCTTCAAAAGCGATGACGTTTTCATCACTCATACATGCGATGTTCATTGTTCATCACACATCACAAGTGATGACATTTTGTGAGACTCATTTTAAGCATTGATGATCACCTCTAGATTGCATGCGTTCATAAAATTCATCACTTGTAAACGTGATGATTCAATCCCGTTAGAGTAATGGCCCTTTTTTGGTCCAATGGCCCTAATTCGAGCCACCCCTTTTAATTACTTGCAGGCTTCTTCAGGTCCTAGGCTACAAAAACATTAATGAGTATGCAATGTGAACTTTTAAATTTCCGTATCGTTTGGAATCGAGAGTTGCCAGCAAATGATTTGAAGGGGGTGGCTCGAATTAGGGCCAGTGGCCCAAAATAGGCCCTTTACTCTAGTATGAAAATAATGGCACTAACAGCGATTATCATCGCATTTTAATGCGATGAAAAAGTCATCGCTCCTGGAGGAGCGACGATTCGAGTGGGAATTGCTTTTGGGAAATCATCGCGCTTGAGACTGTTAAAATCATCGCTTTTGGACTTGCAGTAAAAGCACAAGATGAGAAAGAGGCGCTATCTGCATGCAGGCCAGGACCTAGTCGGCCCTTACTTCGTCAGCACTGTACAGCACTAGAGGACAGAAATGTCTCCTCACCCCTTGCCCTTGTTTCGACACCTCAAAGGAACAACCGGCTATCTTTTCGCGTCTTCTCGACAACCGGCTAACTTTTCGCTCGCTCCCGATAACCGGCTGACTGCATTTAGAAAGGAGGTTAGCTTCCCACTTAAATTGCTTTTTACTTACTAACCGATGAAATAAGAGTTCTGAGTAATGAATTGAGCAAAGTTCTGCAAATCCAAACATTTTAATTCAAAAACGGCATATTCTTGAATACAAAACTTACCAAATTATTAAATTGTAAAATCGCTAGGTGGAAAAGTCGGTTAGCCGGTTGTCGGGAGCAAACGAAAAAATAGCCGGTTCTCGGGAAGACGCGACGCGATAAGAGAGCCGAGTGTTCCTATGAGGTGTCTGTTTGTGTACTTCGGCTTGCTCTCCGCAGTTCCGCTTCAGGCATCTTTGGAGTAACTCTATTGGATACGCTATTATGTTGTAACCTATTCAGCTTGACTCTGACTCACTCACCGATCTCGAGGTACTTGAGGTTGACCAGCTTGCGCAGCGCCCTCAGCAGCTCGTACCACGTGTTGTCGCACAGGCGGATGATGCAGTCGGTGAGGCACAGCTCCACCAGGCTGGTGATGCCGCTCACCGCGGCGGGCAGCTCGGGCGTGCTGTACTTGTTGAAGTCCCGCAGCTGCAGGTGCGTCAGGGGCGGGCCCCGCTTCCCGCACGCCGCCAGGAACACGGCGCTCCGGTGCTTGTACCTGGGCGGGCACAGCAGGGCGCTCGGATAAGAGCATATCAGAAGCAGCGGCGCTCGATGGGGCCGTTCATAAACTACGTCACCGATTTTAGGCCACTTTTTGACCGCCTCCCCCCTTACGTGACCAATCTAACATAACCTAACCATGTATTGGGGATAGGACCGTGACATTAGGCTAACCCCCCCCCCCCCCCCCCTAACATCCGTCACGTAGTTTGTGACCGGCCCCTAAATGAGTCGCGACTCGAGATGCGATAGGCCTAAGAGCTACACTCTATAAAAAGTCTTGTAAGGAACGTTTTTATACATAACTAGAAGTAGTACACACTACCGGGTTGAGTACTTTTTTTTGTGCTTTGTGTGCGTACAAAGTTGTTGTGCTTAAGCCTTGCGTACA
>CABIKL010002622.1:0-12269 GCA_902196195.1 Aptinothrips rufus
ATGACAAAACAATTCACAATTTGCCCTCTACTTGGCGGAGTTCAGTTTCAGAACAAGCGGCTTTAGGATCTCTAATATCATCCCTTTCATTCAAAGTTTGTGCTCGTCATTTGCATCAGCGAGTACCTGTGGCCCTTGGCTCTGCTGTTCCACTAGCCAATACTCTCCTAGAATCCGCTAATCTTAGGCACGAGTTTGATCTTCCTGTAATTGGGTCTGATCATATGCCTGTTGCTCAGCTTAGAATATGTCTTGAATTTGGCCGAGATCGAATTCATTTTGGAGGATTATTTGACCCAGGTAAACTTCAGAAAGGCAGTTTATCTTTTTGTTTTTGATACCTGGACACTTCTTTCTTTGGTGTCTTTCCCTTATTTTTCTTCTGTAAATCATAATTTGCCATCTGCTATTATCATTTGCTCCTGGAAATTCCAAGAATAATCAGCTTCTTTTTCCCTTTTTCCCAGAAAATAATTCACTTGGTGTCGGAAGTCCAAACAGCAATGCTTCTTCATCTCCCAAAATAAAAAGATCTTCATTATCTAAATCTGTTACTGCAAGAAAGAACCAAGGAAAAAATACAACAATTGTTACAAGAAATATTCATCAAAAATCTCTCTCTGCCTCTGGTAGATGGAGGAATAGAGTCAGCTCATACCAAGCAGCTCAAGCTGATAGAGTGATAAAACAACTTGTAGCAGAGGCAACTTGTAAATTACAGCAGTCCAAAGTATCGGAATCCTCTAGTGCCCCCTCAACTGCAAGATCACAAAGAAACAAAACTTTTTCCAAAGTTCCTGTAAGAAACTAGGTTTGATCATTTCAGTTTTTCGACATTTTATTCATAATTATTTTATTATCTTATTTTGTTGACTTTAGACGTCAGCCTTCATGATGGACTGTGAACCCAGTCAGAACAACAGGCCACAAAATAGTGAATCACTTCACAGGCGGTTTTTAAAACACGAAATAGCTTTGACCATTCTTCAAGTGATTGATTCAAATGCCTTTAGAAGTTCCATTGATCAAGCTTTATGTGTGTCGTATAAATTCCCTGCTTGGAATGCTATGGAAAATGAATCAGGTGATTAATCTACTTTTACTACTGTGTGTTTTTGTGTGCATTGAAAACAGTTCTTTTAAGTCTTAAAGTTTGCCAATATCCTTTTTCCAGTTGAGTGGATCTCTGTTTCAACGGAACCATTATTGTATGTCGATGGGACATGGTCAAAATCTCAGAGTAGAATTCACGCTATAATCCTGCCAGAAACTGAATCCTTTCAGACTTTTCTTCAGCGCACTTTCAGAATGAGGGGAATGTCCAAAGATGGCAACCCATCTCTTCTGTTTTCTCTGTGCACCAGAGATTACAGTACCAATATACAAGACTTGTTAACAGCAGAGGTAAGTGTCATCAAACCATTACTATTTTTGATGATTATATAAACCAGTCTATACTCCTTTCTTTTTTTAAATTTATTCAGGCCCATCTTCCCTTGACTTGCCTGTCAACTCTTGAACATGCCTTCAATGAAGCTGCAAAAAGTAACCCCAACTTTTCATCTGCGTCTTGTTCTAGTGTTGTTTTTCAATTGCCCCTGCGTATACAGTCTGCATATAAAAGCCAAAAACTTACAGAAGAAAGCTCCCTGAAATTGAAGGTTGATTACCGACACTCTGTCATCTCTGGATTGACAGAAAAATCAATTTTACCTCACAGTCATGGAGACTCTGTTATTGAAAGTGGTCTAGAATGTGACACAATGTATTCAAAACAGAGAGAAAAGAATAATCTTAAGTTAAAGAAAGAATTTACATATGATCAGAATGACAGTCAACCTGGAATCACACCAGTGCCAGTTCCTAATTGGGCAAGATCTCCTGATAAAAAGTATCCTTCCAGTTCAAACATTGGGCGGAGGTCTTCGAATTTGATGTCCACTAAAGAGATTGATGAGAGACAAGGTGAAAATTTGTTTACTGACACACACTCAAAGAAAGAAAAATGTCCTCACGGCTCGTGGGAACCGGTTCAAAATTACTGTGAAATGAGCCCAATGTCAAGAAGTACTGAAATGAAATGTCAAAGGCCTGTAAACTCTAAGAGCATGTACGATTTAAAATCAATCAATCGTGCTGTAACAACTGTCCCTTTGTGTAACGTGTACAACAGTAAAAGTTCTCTCCATTTTAATTCTAATTCTTTAAGCTCTCAGGATTCAAAGCCTGACTGTAAAGAGCTTAGTGATGGTAATTTTGATAGAGAGATTGATAACACGTTATTCAAAACTGTATCTCAAAGGGACACACTGAGAAGAGATATCAGTCTCTCAGCCTCTCATTTATCTGAGAAAGACAACCCAAGTGATGTTATTCAAGATAAGTCGACAAACACAGAGCCAATGCTTAACTACCAGGATAAATCTAATCAAGTTGCTGTTGTCAGTGTCACCAAAGAAAGTCAAACTACATCAAGGATCAGTCATGATGATTGGAAGAGAAACTGTCAGAATACATCTAATCAAGACATTGTCAAAGTGGCTCAAGGCAGTCAAACTACACCAAGGATGAGTCAAGTGGTTTTGAAGAGGGATGTTGGGACATCTGCTGACTTATATATTTTGCCATCAGAAAATAGAGAAAATATTCAAAGAACTTCTACTCATTGTGCTGAAGTGGCCGCCCAATGTAGCACAGATAATGCTGGGACAGCAGATTCAGAGCAAGAACTGCAAACCACAGATTTCATTTCAATAGCTTCCTCAGAAGTGAGAAATTGTAATGTTAAGAAAGAAGACCACTCTAGTTCATTTGTTGAAGCAACAGTAGTCAGTCAATTTAAGGGGACTGATAATTTAGTGGTATCCTCATTTCTTACCAAAGTTGGAGTAGAATGCGCTTTACATCTACAGCAACCATCTAACCACATATGCAGAGATCAGGGAGAGAAACCGTTTGTATTTGTGAGTTTCAATCCAAATGGAACAAATAACCCTGTTTCGTCACAGATTGGTTTGAATCCTGTTGCAATGAGCCCAGGTGTTCTCAATAATGGCGAGCCAGAGTGGAACTGGTATTCTGAAATTCAGCTTCCGACTGACCTTCTTTTCTCGGTAAAGTAACATTGATCATTTTCTCCAATTTGTTAGTCTATTTTCTCAAAATACTAATGTCTTTACAATTATTTCAATATTTAGGCAGTGAAGCGCTTGGTGTTTGGTGTTTGGCAGAGTGAGGCAGCTGACCACAATATACATGAGATTGGGTGTTGCAGTTTGATTGGATTCTCCGCACTTGATCTCACAGTTTTGGCGGCTGGCCTTCCTTTGATAACAGGGTGGTTTAATGTAATGGACTTTTCAGGTGCATGTTGTGGGCAGATCAAAGTAAGTCACATTTACTATTATTTCGGTTTTGCTCTCAAAAATAAAGTTATGAATAATTGGATTTGTTTCAGCTTTCTGTTGAACCACTTGAGGATATATCAAGACTCATGTGTGCATCATCCTTGCAAAGTGTAAAAGATGTTAATAGAAATTCAGCTCCCTCTGTGTACGTTGCACACTGTGCATACCCTGAATTTCCATCACATGTGACCCAGTTCACTGATATGCGAGTTCAAAAACTGACTCCCCAGCCTTTAAATCAAGCTATGTCAACTGTTGTGAGCAGTTATCAGCTTCTTTTGCAACATTGCCAGCGGTCAAACTCTGATGATCCTGCTATCAGCAAGATACAGACTTTGAATGAACAGGAAATTAACAGACACACATCTTCAGCAATTTCCTTGCCAAAGAATACTGAAAATGTTTCTTGCAAGAAACCTTCAACAGCAAAGTCAGCAAAGCAGCCAAGCATAAGTAGCACTGCCATTATGAATAAACCCAGAATAGCAGAGATTTGTTCAACTGTACCCCAGCAAAATTTAGATATGAGTGTGTCTGAATCAGTTCAAGAGAAAGAAAAGGATCCATCAATCATTCTCAGGTAATCTCACCCCTATTTCTCATCTCAAAGTTGAATATTATCTTACCTGTTGTTTTCCCATCCCTCTATGCCTATGTGTTGTATTCCAGATTTGATGTATGCTCCTGTCCCCTCTTCCCCTTCCATCCATTTTTATCATGAATGTGTACAAAATTGTAGTTAAATTATTTTGAGATTAGTAGATTCCTTATGAAAAATCATATAAACAAGTAGTAAGTTATTTTGAACTTTCATTGCTTTACTTCTTTGATTTTATTCATTCTTCCTCCTTTGCTCTGATAATGGATAATTCATCCGAATGAAGCTTGAAAACTGAGGGTGTAGTTATGTTTCTTTTTATCTTATCTTGATCATTTTACTTTTTATTTCAGGGAAAAATTATCAGAACTGGATAAGATGACTGAAAATATTAAGGCAAGGCTATTGTCTAGAATGGAATCTGCTCACATCACAAGATCTGTTGTGGCACCTTTTGGTCTTCCCATTGAGGAAAATGTCAAATCATCTGCTGATGCATCTAAAATGCTTAGCATCGGAGAAGGTGATGAATTAATGACTGCTCATCCTCCACCAAGAAATCATGTTCCTTTACCTTTATATGTTCACAAGTATGATAAAGAGAAAATTGTCTCCCACAAGCAACGTAAGACTTGGGAAAGGCAAGAAGATATGATTGATTTTGGAGCCTTGCAGATTAATTGTGAAGATGAGGAACAATCAACGCAAGTTGAAGAACAATCTCCTCAGACTGGAGACGAAACAGAGTGGCTCTCGGAGTCAGCCCTTCAGCAAGTCTTCAACCCTTACTTCTTTAGTGACATTCTTAACAGTTTCAATCCAAATCATAACGTCAAGGTGGTTGAGCTTGATGATATTGAGAATTCAGATGATGGCTGCGATCCTCAAGCTGTTGCTTGCTCATCATCTTCAAAGCATGAAAGAAGCAGCCCTGTAGTAGTCAAGGAGAAAGTCATTGCCCCAGGAAATCAAAGAAGGAGCAGGAGAGGAAATGAGACTTACAGAAAAGAATCGCCTCACTTCTCTTTGAATGATCTGTGTACATCCCTTTACTCTGGTAGAAGTGGACTTTCAGCTGGTGACACTGACTCAGGAGTTGATATTGATGTATCTTCAAATTTCCAGTCAGGTGTGTTTTCAGCTCAAGGAGAGTCTCAGCATAATCCTTGTGTACTTCACAATGAAAGGGCTAGTAAGTGAAGTCTTGCTAAAAAATTTCCTTTCTCAAACTTTTATATTTTTGCTGGAATTATTTATGTTTTTTGTTTTAATTCTAGGTAAACGAGGAGAAAGTACTGAAAGAGACGAATCCTCATCATGGTAATTTCTCTGTCTTGTACCTCTATGTAGTTTTGTTCAATCCAAATTAAGTGATGTTTTGTAGTCTGCAATAAATAATGCAAGTAATATAATTTTATTGGTGTTCTAGTTCATTTGCTTCATCACGTCATCATCAATCAACAAAGCCATCGTCCATGTCTGCTTCAGTATCTGGAACTCCTACAGACTCCCCTCAGCGATCTCGTCAGGCCCCAGAGGGCTGCAACAACACGGAGATCTGTCAGACTCGTATTGCCCTGGTGTGTACAAACTTTTCTAGAATGTGAACTTCAACACTGATGGAAATATGAATGTAATGTTTCATCATTTTTACTTGCAGGGAAAGAGACGCACTGCACCATGAAGCGCACATCATACTTACAAAGAGGAACTGATAAAGAACCCAACTTATGGTAAGTTAGATTCTTTATCAGTTGCTCGTAAATAAATTAAAAATAATTAAGTAACATTTATGATTTATGAGCTATGTGACTATAAAATCCACACAGGTTGTACTATAAAGAATTGTTAACATCATTCCTTTAATTTGCATTGTGTAGATTAAAATTTGTTTACTTTTGTAATGCCAAATGAATTTTAAGTTAGTTCAATTGATCTTGTCCGAAGTACCTTAAATTCAAATTTCTCTTGTGGCCATGTAGCTGCATGTAATCTGAGTTCTTTGTAATGATTTCTCTGTTGTTTATTATTCAATTGTTTTCATTTATGTTTGTCTATCATTGATGATAGCAGACCAATGAAATGTTCCATAGTGATGTGAACGAAGCCGCTTCCTGACCATTCCTTGTATACTTATAGTTTCTATCGTACTGAAAGTTACTTGTGCCCCCCCAAATATGAATAGAGAATGCATTTAGATTTTATTAAGAGTAATGAGGTTCAATTTTGCGGCATTGCATTTTTGTATATGCTCCACCTATGAATGTCGATTGTTTTCAGTTTACTGTCAAGCTTTATTACTTGTATTGAGGGCACTTCGTCCAAACCAATATGAAGATAACTTAATTATTTTGTTGGAAAAATTCTCCTAATTGACTTGTGAACATTGTGAACCTACTTCCATTTGAAGTCATGAACTTTTCAATCCAGATCAACAATTGTAATGTCAGAATTACTTTTCAGTAATAAAATAACTTGTCTTTCTGGATTCAAGTGTGTAATATGTATCAAATACTTATTCATTTAGCTCCAAACTCAATCAATAAGTCACTAAATCAAAACCATGTGACGAAAGAATTATTTTTATTCATAAAGTCTTTTCATTCATAAAAATAAACAAAAAGATTAGTTTCCACAGCCGAAACAAAAGAAAAGGGCACCCGTAAGGAAAAATATGGCTACGTCTTGAAACAACATCAATTTTTCCAATACTCTGATGACATAAAACAACGTAGCGATTACCGGATCAGTTCACTTTGATTTGGGCCATTTGCGGAATTTATTCCACATTTTGCGGTCAGTGAATTGGTACACGAGAATATCCTCATGAGGAATCTGCTTAATCAATGAAGAGTCATGACAATTCTCTTCTTTTTTCTCATTTTCATCAAAATGTTTTTGGAAGCTGCAGTTAGCAGTAGCATTAAACTTGTCAACAGGGTCAAGTTCCAACTCCTCAGAACTGCACTGAGTGCTTAACTCATTAAAATGTTCTGAAAACTGATCCTGATAAGAACTATTGTCATTCTTCAATCCAATGTCCTTAAACATTTGATCTGCACACAGTTCCTCATACCAATTGGGTAGACCCATTTCAAGCAAAAGTTTGTGGCGCTGAAGGCGCATGTAACCATACCACTCTTCCCAAGAAGCACTTTTGCCTCCGATTTCACAGATAAGAGATTCATCAATGAGTTCATTTGAGTGTGTAGATTCAATAATATGGTTGTTAGTTGGCAGTGGGACAGCATCAATGGTCTCACCTATCTTCTCGATGTCTGAGAGAGTGCAGGAATAAGATTGACTAAAATCTTCTGCTAAGATCATTTTTCTATCATCTGAGATCAAGCCACAAGTTTCAGCATTTGACACAGATGCAACTTTGCTTTGTGACAAAGTGTCACTCTTTGACAGTTGGCATAAATTTTCTACTTTCACTAGAAAAGTACGGTCTTCGACATGATGAGCATCATATCCTTCTGATGAAGCTAAATTATCAAGCCACACCAATCGATTTCTTTCCCAAGATTCAATATCACACATCCATTGATCATATATTTGGTTTCTTTCTTCTTCTGTTTCTATCAGGCAAGACCACTCATAATGCTCTACGTCAGGAACATTACAATAATCTTGAAAATGAGTAACAATATCAATTTCATTCAAACCTTCATCCACACAAGACGTCACAGGGATAGGAGAATGTTCTTCAGAATGATGACCATTCTCAATTTCCTTCAACTCTCCATCTTCAGAAAATGTTAATTCACTTGCCTCAACAAATTTTCCATTAACTTCAACATATTCCTCAGGCATGTTCACATCAGAATCATCAATAGATTTGAGTAGAAAATTTTCTGTTTTACTTTTAGTAAAGTTATGATCATCATGGAGGTCGTATGAAGTGCAAAGATTTCCGTCATCCTCACTGGTTTCTTTCACATCATTGACGACAATGGAATCACAGAATGACAGATCTTCAACATATTCTTTCTCAACTTGTGGATGTACAGAACAATCAGCTCCTACTTCTTCATCACACACATCACTCGATGGAGCATCCACATCACTCTTTCCTTTTCTTCTCAAGTATGCGATTAGCGAAAGGCGAGATATATTAGCAGGAAAAGTTAGATCATTGCATTGCTCTGAATTGTCACACATTTCAAAAAAATATTTATGAGCCTATGACCACACTGACACCTGGAACAAAAATTTTTAAGTTGCGGACAGAGATAGTGAAGTTTATAGCTTCATGATAGCAGATGAAATGCACAACAATTCGCCAAATAACTTACCTCTTCCAAAAAGATATCTATTATATGGAACAAGAGTAAGGAGAACCAAAAGACCTAGTAGAGCAGAACCCCCACAAACATAAGCTAACACATCCTGGTAGTAATGGGGGCACAATGTAACGTCCTCGCACTTCCTGGAAAATAAATTGAAAAAGGTATCATGCTAGTTGCTAAATTTCCATAATTTTAATAACTGAAATAAATGCGCTTAATTTGGTTAGGAAGAAATGGTGACAGGGTACATAAATGCATCGTGAAAAGAACTGTCGATTACAATATGAACTCATACCTTTTCTAACTTTTCTAACAAAACTGTCGGGGATTCATTCAAAGTCAAACCAAACTGCCGACATAAGGTACAATAAATTCAGAATGAGGGCGTTCGGACTAAGTCAATACGCGTTGGCGCGGAGAAGAGTCGAAGGTCCGCTAACAGTTGGGAGCGGAACTCAACGCAACAAACGAGCTGAGCAGCGTGCACTAAGCACGTGCAACGATAGAGAAGGCGAACCCTCACAAGTCGCAGCAGACGTTCTATCTATCCTCTGCTGAAAGAAGGGGATATAAAAACTTACAGCTCTTCTATTATCATCACGGCGATCCCGTTGAATAGTTTATCCGCGAACGTAACAGCACCGTACACAAAGGCGCCACTGTCGGTGTTGGGGCCGATAAGGTCGGCTGTGATGCAGAGAGAGGTGACCATGGTGACCGAACTCCCGGCACCTGGACGCAAAAGTTTGCAAACAACAACCCTCCCTCTTGTGATAGTAATAATATGACCAATTGGGAGCGAACACTCACCAAGAAGCACAGCGACGCCATACACCTGCAGGTCCTCCCCAGCGCCGGTGCCCATCCCGATCCAGACACAGCCAGCGAGAGACACCAGGGCCCCGAGGAAGTAGCCAGCCTGGTTGGAAAGGAAAGCCATAATTAACTGCACGGAGATGTGGGAGAAGCGGGTGGTCGCTTAACTTACCACTCTCTGCTCCCTAGGTAAATGTTTTGCCCTTCAAAGTCAAATCAGTAACAGATATGATTTTGAGGGTATTTTGAGAGAATCTTTTTCATCCGTCTTTAAAATCGATGTTCAAATCAATCACGATCACGATGCGATGCTAGGTGCGCTCACCTTGCTGCCGAGGAAGCCGCTCGAGTACTTGACCCCAAGGGCGGCCACGAAGGAGGCAACGAAGGAGGCGAAGGGAACGCTGGCCAGCGTCTCCGCGTCCTTGTTGAGCGCCTCGTCCAGGTACAGGGGCATGTACACCAGGGACAGCGTGAGGAAGAGGCGGGAGGCCATGTACAGCATCGCCACCTGGTGGACGTGTGTGACATGACGCGGTCAGGGAAGTCCCAGCTCAGCGGCTCTCTCCGACAGACTCTCTTACCTGGTAGAGGGAGGACCTGCGCAGGAAGTCGAACCCGTTGACCGCCTGCTGGGAGCCCTTTCCGTTGCGCGCGCCGTTCGCCTTGGAGCGCAGAGAGATGTCTGCGTGCCTGGGCACATGCAGCCCGTACCGGAACCAGATGGAGCACACCGTGCCGATCGTGATGCCCACGAACACGATGCTCTGCCAGGAAAACAAGACGCTGAAATAGTCTCACGGGCAAGGTCAGCCTCCCTTTCGAGCTCTGCTCACCCTAAACTTGAAGATGTCCCCTGGGCCGACCCTATCCAGGCCCATCTCGCTTCTCGTCACGTGGAACACGACCCAAGTGATGACGTACAGGACGAGCGAGGAGCAGACTGAGGCTGTGTATCTGTGGATAAGGCACAGTCTCTCATTGCTGTCCCTGCAAAGGTATTAGTACAGCGCGGGGGCGGGGCACTACTGCCAGTAGTACCTGATGGCCGTGAGCTCGGCGCGCTCCGTCTGTCTGGCGGTGAGGTCCGGGATGAGGGAGAGGTGCGCGATCTGCACCGTGGCCCAGCCGGTCTGGAAGGCGGCGATGAGCAGGGCGTAGTACAGCGGCGGCACCCACGTCACGCCCGGCGCCATCCAGCAGACGCCGCACTCCGAGAACACGAGCGGGAAGCTCACCAACACCAGCACCGTGCCTGCGACACAGCGTAGCAGAGGTCACCGTCAAAGGTTCGAATACCGGCGCGGGCGAGAGCACTCTGCTCATGCTTTTGTGAGCCAGCCGTCACTGGATCATCGTCCGTAGACTCACCCGCCAAGTGCCATGTCTTCCGACTCCCCCACTTGTCCGACATGATGCCGACCAGCGGCGTGGCCAGAGCGTCCACCACCTGTCCTGCAAGAACACGAGTGAATTAGCAAAGGCGAGAGGTGTCATTACCAAGAGCGGGTACCGGGAGTTACTCTCTCTGTTCACTGCCTTTTAAAAAAAAATGCCAGTTTTGGGGAGTTCTTCCCGAGAAACAGGCGTAAAGTACCACAAGTTTCAAAAAAATTTGGGACTTGTTTTGACGATTATGTAAAAATACGTTGCAGAGTGTCCTGATTATTTTGGTACAGCTCTCAAAATGACACCTAAAAATTCCGAAACTGGTGTTACTTCTTCCCTGTTTCTCGGGAAGGACTCCCTAAAACGTGTATCTTTTCACGGTGTTACATGCAGCGCGGCCTGGCGCGGCGCGGCGCGGTCCGTTTCTTTCTACTGACCGACTAGGAGCAGGGCGCCGGACGTGGTGGCGGGGATCTTGAGCACCAGCTGCATGAAGAGGAGCGTGTAGGAGAACCAGAGCGCGGCGCAGATGTCGTTGAGCACGTGGCCCACGCCGTACGCAGTCTTCTGGCTCAGGGTGAGCAGCGGCGCGCCGCCCGTCAGCAGCGGGGTGCGGTCCATTTCCAGCTGCCCCGCGGCGGAGGCCTTCCGAGCTGGTCACAAGTGCTCACTAGGCCTCAGCCCTGAGGATGCCCTGCAACCGCCAGGAAACACAAACACATGAACTAACAATCAAAACGCAAATTATATTTGGTTTTGAATTTCAAAGTCTCTGGGCGGGCCACGCGAGGACCGGTTACAAGGGGAAGCATCTCTCGCCCACCCATTACCGACACGTCTGTTTTCATTCAATTTAGGGGTCTTGAAGGGCAAGCACCTCACATCGCCGTCCAGGCCAGGCGCAGGCTCGCCTTGACAGGAAGGGTGGGGTGTTTCCCCTACCCCTTCCAACTCTCTGTGGGAAAGGTTTGCATATGAACCCAGTCTCGGCAGTTTTAATTAACTAATGTCTATTTAGTTTTAGAAACAATTGTTCCAGTGGGGGAGGTTTTAGTCGGGGCGGTAGCCGGTGTTGTCGAAGGGATCTGGACTCGTCGATACCCCACGCACGAGGAGGTGGTCCCGGTGGGCAGCGTCGCCCCTCCTGCTCCTGCCCCTCCTACTCGTGATTTACACTGGCTGGGCCGAGGGCTGGGCTGCTGGAGTAGCTGCAGCGGAGCTCCGCCCCAGCGTAAAGTACTGTACACCTCGCTCACAGGCCAGGCTGGGCGTGGCGGGGCGTGGCGGGGCGTGGCGGGACGTGGCGGGACGTGGCGCGGCGTGGCGCGACGGGGTCGTGGTCTTACTCTCTTACTTCTGCCTTCTAACCCAGTTCCATGAACTGCGCACCCTAGTGAAATGTTTCCTGCCCTGTTTTCAGTCACGAGCAGCATCCCAGGATCTTGTGTCACGGACCGCCCCGCCCCGGCGAGCTAGCCTCCAGGCGCGTGCAGAAGAAGTCGAGCACTTCCCCGACGCATGTCGAGTTGTCTGCTGTGTCTCTCATGGCGAGCCTCGGGGTCGCGAGTCGCGAGGCTGAGCAGAAGGGCTGCAGTCCATGCTTTATCGTGTCCCAGAGGCACAAAACAAACGCGTCCTCAGAGACCGCAAAAGGAGAAGGGAAAGGGATGGTAGAAAGGCAGGGCAGGGCTCAGTCGTTTAGGCCCCACTCTCTCGCGCTGCCTGGGGAACTCGCCGCAGGGGGGCGGAGGAGGGGGGGGGGGGGGG
>CABIKL010002623.1:0-12269 GCA_902196195.1 Aptinothrips rufus
GCCCCCCCCCCCTCCCCAAAGGGTCCTGGCTCCCGAAGGGCGCCGCCGGGAAGGTAGGCAACGCGCACGATTTCAGCCTGTAAGTAGGCAAAATGCATGGCATGACCCCCCCCCCCCTAACCAAATCCTGGATACGCGCCTGTTTGAGTAGAGACCTTTCTTTAGCTGCATTTGAAGTAAATGACTTCTTGCCATGGCGTATTATTTATTGATGTACACTTTAGAGGGTCGTAATAGCTCGCGCTTTTCATTTTTCTAAGAAATAAGCTAGAGCTCATAGAGGGGTTAATTTGTGTCCTCATAAACGTCATTTGAAGCCAAACATCTGAGTTATATACAAAAACTGGGAATCATTAATGTCCAATGTTACTTTAATTTTACATAAAGAGTATTGTGGTATTGTGTTTTGTGATCAATTTAGCTCTGTTTAACTGTCATCTATGATTAATTGATATTAAATTTTCAAACTCTAGGCTAAGACACTCATTATGCACCATCCTCATCGCCACATTTGTATTTGTTCAATAGAGCCATTAATAAAATTGTTCTATGCGGAGACGTCTTCTTTTTACTTGCACTGATTTAGCACTCAACAGACTACTCTTGAAGTAGGGGAAATGCCTGGGATGCCATTTAGACGTCTTTTGGACTTCCCTGCTCGAAACAATAAGTGGGATCTTCCCAAGTAGAACAGGGAAGTCCGACGAATGTCATATTCGCGTTCGGAACTCGTGCTGACGTAAAAATATGTAGCTGACCGGGCGTCGTTTGGCCATCATCTTTAAGCCTTCTTGGCATCAAGCATCTTTTTGACATATTGACTCGAGGAGCCAAATCGTCTATTTATTATTACGATTATTACATCGTTTCGGCATCGTTCGCGACGGCATTCTTTACTGCGCAGTCTGCACGTGACACGCGTTCAAGAAAATTAGATCCAATATCATAAAATTATCCGTCCTAAAACTGGTTTCTTACAGTCTCCAAAGCTGCGTGTTCCATATATTTCACACGCGGCACTACAATGTAAAGAGAGATCAATGTAAATCTCTCGATGTGAAAATTCTGCCGGTCTAGTTTTCAGTTTACAATGTTGGCTTCATTCAATATAACAAACATGAGTAAGTTGCACCAACCTTATAGCACCTAAAACGAAACTACAGATATCCTACGCATGCATAGATAAACGTGGTTGGTGATTTCATTACTAGTTTTCGAATATCAGGTTTACTTTTGTTTCTATTTGTAGCCTTTTCAAACTCTCAGACGTATTGAAATGATATTTAATACCAGGGCACAGCGTTTGGCTACAGTCGTCAAAGATTTATTCCGCAGCAGACGTCTGTTTTCTTGTGTCCACACACAACCACACTCCTCGTCGCAGGCATGTGTAGTTGATTGTTTATTTTTACTGCGCTGTTTCCGTTTGAAAGTGTATTTTTGAGCTAGATTTGCTGTTGTCCTCAAAAAATCAAAACTTTTACGAAGTGATTGTTGTCATATCCAGGTGGGTCGTCATTTTCGCGAGAGCAGCAGTCATTCTGCTGGCGCTATGGCCGCTAACCCTAGTAGTGAGGCGAAGAGCAACGGACGTTACAATGGCAGAATCAATGGAGTGGAGGGAAAGTCTCCTTTTCTTATCGGTGTAGCGGGAGGAACGGCGAGTGGAAAGGTGATTATGTCTTCCTCATTCTAGCACAAAGCAAGGGGAGGCAATCCGGCAGTTATTTCTAGCTTTGCTGAGATAGCTGTTTGTTATGGCAGATGCTTTACCGTTGAAATACCTTTAACATGTCCTGACGTCGAAGTACACTTTGTCTCCTACGCACCCAACTTCCATTGAAAAATCACGACATCAAACACCATCATCTCTGTCTGTTACCTCCTCTTTTTCTCAAGACAATGAAATTCCTGTATACTTACAGCAATGTACGATTCCCTGACTTTCCTTGTCCCCTTTTTAATGATGTATGGTTTGATTTCCAGTCCACTGTCTGTAAGCGTATCATGGAAAAGTTGGGTCAAGTTGATGTTGACCATGCACAGCGGCAAGTTGTGTCGATCAGTCAGGATTCATTCTATCGGGAGCTCACTCCGCCCGAAAAAGCCAAAGCAGATAAGGGTCAATTTAACTTTGATCACCCAGGTGAGAATGTATTTATTGATTTAGCAGGAAATGCCTGAAGCCATTTCTCTTGCCTTCCAACAGAATTACCATTTTTTGTGGAATCTATGGTTATCTTGTGTACTTTTACAGATGCTTTCAATGAAGAACTCATTTTTCAAACTCTGAAGGATATATTGGCAGGAAAGAAATGTGATATCCCAGTATATGACTACAGAACCAACTCCAGGTATTCACTTTATGTCTTCAATATCACAATCTTTCCTATTCCTCACTTCATCATCACTGAAATGTTCATAGAATTTAACTTTTTGAAGTACCCCCTCCCCCCACCCGCTACTGTTTATAAATTATAACTATGACTGATAGTAAAGAGACATTTAAATTGTTTTCAGGTGTGATGGTCAGTTTATTACAATTTATCCTGCAGATGTTGTATTATTTGAAGGCATTCTAGTTTTTTACTTCCGTGAAATCCGAGACCTGTTTCACATGAAATTATTTGTAGACACTGATTCAGATACACGACTGGCCAGAAGAGGTGATGCGCTGCTTGTGTATGACTGAGCATTTTTTGTACTGCGAACTGTGTTAATAACCCCCTTATTTTTGTATTTCAGTTCCAAGGGATATAAATGAGAGAGGAAGAGATCTTGAACAAGTACTTAATCAGTACATGAATTACGTCAAACCTGCTTTTGAAGAATTCTGCCTTCCAGTATGTTCTAGAAAATTATTTCAGTGCATTTCAACTTCTGTTGTAATTATTTTTCGTTTGGTTTTTATTTGATTCATTACTGTGCTTTCCAGACGAAGAAGTTTGCTGATGTTATTATTCCCCGTGGAGCTGACAACATTGGTAAGTGTCGTCTCCGACCCTAGCAGTATCCTTTACCATATTTAGGTAGATCCTTAATCTTGCAGTGCATCTTTGCGTCGCCTGTTAGCTCAAAGTAAAAGGCTAATGTTAAAATATGAGAACCCTAAAATTGAAGTCTTTGCTTGTGTTGAAAAAATTGTCTGACTGCCTTGAGTCCCTAACTGTCTGGTTGGTTCAGACAACTTTGAGGGGCTTGTTAAATTGCTTTGTCATATTTGCATGCATAGAGCTTCCCATTCCGGCATTTGCAGAGTTCCATTGCATTAACTCTTTTCAAACTACTTAGTTTACAAGCATGGCTAGTGAACACAGGGCAAATGTGCACTAAAATAATTCAAGTGGGATTGAGAGATGAACCCATTAACATTTTTAATCACATCATTTAACATTTTCAACTATTTTGTTTGGGTTGCAGTGGCAATCGACCTGATAGTGCATCACATCTGGGATATTTTGCATGGATCTTCATCGATTCAGCCGAAGTACTCGATCACTCGGCGCTCTAGTGGCAGTTCTGATACACTGAGTCGATAGAAGTGTCATCAGTGGAGGCATGACGTGTACCACAAGCTACTGCGAGCCATTTAAGCCTACTCTCTTCTCACCTTATCACTTAATATGATTAAAGATTGAAATACTCCAGTAGTCATTTACATCTTTGTGCATTGAGAACTATCTCTCAATCCTGCTTTTGCATTCTAGCCAATTATCTTGTGGCTGTTTCAAATTATACACCAACACTTTCTATAAATTATCAATGTTATTTTCATCTTTTCTCACTCACTCGCTTAATGTACGTCTTGTGTATACGGTATGTGATTTTTGGTAGCGGGTCTCTTATGTTGGACACTGTAGAAGTTTTGATTTAGTAGATCAGTGGACCACTGCAAATTACATGTTTGGGCTTGTTCAAACAAGACTTGCTTTTATTGTGGTTTGCTTTTAGCATAAATTAGACTTGTGGTTCCAGTTTTCTTTCTCATCCTATCGATGCAGTTGTATGTAATAAAATTATTTGTGAATGCTTAGACCAGCGGTTCCCAGTCATGGGGTGGTGAGGAAAATGCCGCTGGCCTTGACTTTATAACATGTGCTGACTAGAATCTTTCAAATGGCTAGCCCCTTGTAACTTGTTAAACTGTTGTACTTCTATTGATAATGAAGTGCTCATGGATAAGCTATGTAATACTTAATTCTTATTTCTTCCACCGTCTGTTTGACTGCCAAGCAAGATTTCTTTGAACTCAATCAATAGCTCATTAAAACACTTATTCCATTAGCTTCAATTTTTCTTGAAATATCTGAGTTAGTTTTGAACACACTGCTTTGATAAAACTATAACAAAGAAAAACTGTTATTGCATGCCCTGTTCTTTCTGATCTTAAGTATCTCCAAATCTTTTTGTCTTAACCATATCAGGATATGTGAAAAGTATTTTGAATATTCTCTTAACATTAATTTCTCTTGTTGCTTGAGTGGACTTTTGACTGCATACTTAGACAAAGAGTACCTCTGATGAATAGCAAATAGATTAGTTTTTAGTGTATAATCTTTAGCTGCACATCCCTAATAGTGGTTTATTGCATCAAATATTTTTATAACATATTCTGTTACTTTTCTTTTAAGTACAACCATCTATGAAATGATATTTTTTTTTAAAAAGAAAAGTATCATTCATTTTACCTTCCCTGTTACTTTTTTTTCTACTTGTGGCTTTTGAGGGATGAAGACAGCATTCCCTGCTTGTGATCAGACAATATCTGTTGTTGGTTGATTTTTTTCTGAAGCGTTTCTTAAAATTTGTTTGTGATTACATCTCTCGCATCTTGTTCCACGCCATGCACGGGTCTTCACTGATCCAATAGCATTTATTCAATTCCTGTTGTGTTTTTGCACGTGTGTTTTTTTTTCTCCCTGTTCCAATTTTGAATTATTTCAAAGACTGAATACTTTTTCTTTTAAAACAATATTCTTACTCTTTGTGCAGTCTGGCATTTTATTATGCATGTTGTTTTCGTCCTGTAGAATAATGTATACATATAGAAGCGCGAAAAGATTGTGTATTGGTCATTGGTGCTTCTCCTCAGTATGAAGTAATATTTTTCTGTGTATTTTTGTATAATTGTTCAAAGAGTAATGCATTGATGTTTGTTTGCTCTTACTCTTATGATGAAGGTCTAGCAGACAAGCTGAGAATTATCAGCTATATAAATTAGTCATCTTTCCAATAGAGTACAATATTACAGAATTTTCTTGAGGGTCAATGGATTCTTGTAATACAGTTCACTCTGTCTAGTCTTAAGTGTGGTCTAACACTGCAGTGTATCAATTAACAAGCATAATAAGTCGATCAATCTTCATATCTAACGCTTTTTGGAATAGTGATGCATTTATCACATAATCCTTAAATTTATTACTGGTTTTTGCTTGGTTCGAGTGGCAAAAGGATTAATAGTCAAGTCTTGTTTACCCGAAAGCATAATAACATTGAAATAATTGTAGGTGGTGATGTGGGCAGATCTTTGATCTGTTTTCTGTTTTCTATTGAGGGAATACTTAATGTGATTCTGGTAACCAGTATTCATAGCTTTATTTAGTAATACGAATAGTGAAGGAACACTTTGTGTGGTTGAGGCACTGAGAGAGTAGGAAGTCAGTCAAGCTGTACTGGCCCTTAACATGTTGAAAGAAAGCGGCATCTTCTCTACATTTTGCTTTCTCTTGAAATCATAGTGGTCCCTGTATTTGCAGCAACCTGGTCAGTCTGACATGGTTTAACTTAAATTCCTGTGAGAGGTCAAGCTCACAACTTACCTTTTCTCTGGTTCAAGTATGCTCTTTTCTTTTTCTTTTTTTTTGTTAGTAGTTTCTTTGATATTTTTTTTCTGTCCATAAACGGTTACATTGTGGAAAATTTGTGTTTTTTGTAAGTTTTCTCTTTTTTTGATATTGTAAGTGCATTTTCACTTCTGGTTTGAAATAAAATTTACCAAAAAGTGAGAAATTGCGTTTCTTGTTTGTGTATCATAGTTTCTATACTTTTGAAAATTTTGATTAGTTCCAAGTGGTAGAAGTTTAATACTTCTGTACCCCTTCTTTTCACAGTGGCCATTGATCTGATAGTTCAACATATTCGAGAATTCCTTGTGAATCGCAAGCAGGATCAAATGAGAGGAGAAGATCAAATATCGCCTTCCCCAGCTACATCCCCTGTTCATGGCATAAGGAGACCTAATACTCCAGATGTGTACTTCAAAAGACCCCATTAATTGTCTTTTTAATACTGGGCAAGTCCTTTGTCCATGTCAAATTTATTGGGGGTTAAAAAACCATGAGGCAGTACATGTCTTCATAATATTATTGTTATCACTTTATTTTACTTCAAACATGTATGCATGTAGTGGGTACACTCTTCATATTTTCTATTAGTAATAAGAATACCATAAAGATACAATTGATGTATGATGTAATTCTTACATATTTTCATTTACTGTCTCTATGTAAAATGTGCTTATAATGTTTCTTTTTAAAATAGCTGCTACTCTAGTCCTCTTTTTGTTTTGTGTTAGGCAGTGATTAAATGTAACCAAAGATCTAATCTAAACGTTTTAAATGATTGTTATTGTCAAGACTGAAATTGAAGTAACATAATCATTTTGCTGCCTGTGCTGCAAATGTATTTTTAATACTAGATTTTTTCCTTTTCATAATGTTAGTTACCTCAGAAGAAAAGTGTCATAGATAGGATTGTAAAGTTTCTTGATTCAATTTTCACGGATTTGATTGTACTTGTTGGTCTGCCTGATGCATTTTGCTCAAGGTACTTTTTAACATATAGACCAGCAAAACATTATTGTTCACCCTTGCATATTTTTTGTAGCCTTGAGAGCGCTTGAGAGAGAGTTTGGTAATAGCATGTATGTATCAGATGTATTACAAATGCCATGCTCAAGTGGTTCTATAGAAATGCTGAAGCAGTTCAATCAAGTTAAGTGTTATTCTTTTGTAGACTTTTAGATGAATGACATCTTATTTGATATGATATTTTGTTCCTTTTTATTTTATTATGTTCTCGGGACATTAAAAAAACTTTGCAAAAGAAATTATGAAGTGAGTAAATTATCACCTCTCTTTCATGTCTGATGCACTATTATTACTTACAGTAAAGTATGTGTTTGCTATTTCTGTGCTGTTGCTAATAAAGAAATTCCAATCATTCTTTTGCAAAACAAGTACTTGTGTGTCATCATTCTCTCACCATTAACTCAATTAAATGAAGACCGAAAGTCCCACGGTAATCCAAGAGGAAAGAAAGTAATTTCGGGGAAGGCCACTTACGCACCCACAATTTTTTCTTGTCTGACAGTTTGGGCAGTTGTTTCCTACGTCCCTTGGAACACACACGAAGTAAAGCATAAAAAATTATATTTACTACAAATATTTTGTAACAGAAAACATGAGAAAATAAGGGGCCGCCCTGACGCTCCGAAACGAAACCCTCCGAAATCACTTACAACAGCAATACCTAAAGGACGGCGAGGACTCGAAGGGTAGGAAGGTGTCGGCAAGTTCAAGTTCAAGTTACACGGCCGACCACATGCCCGAAGGGCAGCCGCCGCTCGGGGTCTATTGACGCGCGCCAGATCTGACCCGGTAGAATCGGACTATCAGCCTGCGGAGAGGCAAACCTCAGACAGCTGTGTTGTGATGTTGCCTCTCAGCAGGCTGATAGTCCGGTTCCGACCGGGTCAGATCTGGTGCCAGTCAATAGACCCCGCTGTTCCTGAAGGGCAGGGTGGAATCCTGTACCTTGTTACTCAGCTACGTGGCCATCTTGTTCTTGTTGTTGCTGCAGGGCGATGCTGGAAGCCTGTAGCTCGTTACTCACCATGTTGTTGTTGTTGCTGCTGCAGGGCGATAGTGGAAGCCCGTACCTCGTTACTTCACCATGTTGTTGTTGCTGCAGGGCGATAGTGGAAGCCCGTACCTCGTTACTCACCATGTTGTTGTTGCTGCAGGGCGATAGTGGAAGCCTGTACCTCGTTACTCACCGTGTTGTTGTTGTTGCTGCAGGGCGATGGCGGTGAGCCTACACCTGATGGCGGGCAGGACCGGCTCCATAGCGGGGAACCTCATCTTCGGCGCGCTCCTGAAGACGCAGTGTGCCCTGGCCTTCTACGTCATCGGCGGCGCCCTCCTCTGTGAGTTCAGCTCACTAACAATTCAAAACCCACTTTCCACGAAAATCTATTCCATTTTTGTTTATGAATGTCCCCTTTTTATTTTTATGTTTCCAGTCTGTGCTGTCATCAGCAGTTTCTTACCAAAGAAGGGGAGGTATGCCGCATAGGAGCGCACTGAGTTGAAGATGAATGGAAGTCATCGTGAACATGGTCATCCGCGTTTCCCCAGTTGCAGAGGGAAGATCATCAGCAACCATTCTGAATGGCGACGTATTGTTCATACAATGTAAGGACTCGCTCGCTATCAAGGTATCTACCGTGCGTGAACGCAGAACTAGTCCGAGAATATCCAGGACAGGATATCTAAGGGCATGAAGTATGACGGAAGATTTATTAATCAAGCTTAAGTTCTTAAGTTTTTATTCGTAATGGTCATGTGATAATATAACTTAAGTTAAAAGCGCACTCAAATTACACATTAGTTATGCATGTGAAATAAGAAATTTCTGTGCACTGTTCAAGGCACTTTGACCGTGCGCTCATTATTGTATTCCTCATTATATTAGAACGATACATGCAGTACAAAACTAGACATTATGTGAATATTTATTTATCATAAACATATATAAACGAAAGACGTGCATTCGACTGTGATCACTGTACTGCAACTAACTGTTGAATATAAATAAAAATACTTTCACTATCTAAGAGTCTCATTCGCCTTCCTTTCCTCCTTTCCCTTCGACAGAAATTCATAAAAAAAAAGTTCACATCTGTTCCTCGTAATAGGGGCATCCATAAACTACGTTAAATTATGACGTCACGAAAAGCCTTGCTGGGAGGTATCATTTCGAAGCACGTATGACGGGAAATTAGCTGCGTGAAGGAGGATTTCGTGACATCGCAATGTTACGTAATTTATGGAAGTCCTCGAATGGAATGTCGCCCTCACAGGTGAATGAGTATGTCCTCGATGGGCTTCCTCTTTAAGTCTGGTACTCGGGCGTCCCTCGCAGGGTAGCCAACAGGCAGCAGAAGGGTGAGCTTCTCGTTGTGCGGTCTGCCCAGCAGGGCGCGCAGAGCCGGGCCGCAGTTCAGAGGGGTGCTGGTCAGTGTCACCAACCCCGCGTACTGAGAACAACAAGCAGAAAGTCACTGCACATGCTTCTTAGGAAGAGCACAATCTTCTCACGTAAAAAAACAAAAATCAAAACAAAACGAAGTTCTTGCCTAGCGTGAAGAAGTGAACAACAAGGCAGGTGTGTGGGGATGAGTGATTTATTGTCGATTTCGATCAAGGCGTCGATTTTCACCGCAGTCTCAGATTAAATTGGAATGTTAATGTTACACTCATATCAGTAAGGATTTTTGCCTGTGGTATGACGTTCACTCGTGTTGCAAAAATGATCACATAGTTTTTGTAGCTGGTACGTTGTGTTGGTAGTTAGGTCTAGAAGTATAGAGCGCATAGCCTACGAGCTACTTGTCGAGCAAGCAGCCTGTCTTACGTGGATCGCAGTGATGAGGATGCCGCTGGCGATGGCCACTGACAGTTCGTTGTAGTAGTGGTTGCGCCGAGTGCCGTCCGCCTTGAGGGAGTACTGCTGCTTGAAGACCAGGATGAGGTGCGGGGCGTCAGTCAGGTAGGACTTCTCCCAGTTGGTGCGCAGCGGCTTCAAGTCCGTCGTCCACTGCTCGCCTGCAACCCACCCATCGTCGAGTCGAGTGCAAAGGAAAACCGAAACCACCCAGATAGCAAGGCACTGCTGGAAATGCGCATTGTAGGCTCAACTCGGCTCAACCAGAGCTCACAGATGCGCCTTGAATGCGCATTGCCTGCAGTACCCTGCTATGGGGGCACGTTCTAACGCGACGCAGCCCTAAAAACAAGGGTAAAGAAATATTTTAAGAGGCTATTTTGAGACCTATTTCAAAATGATCAACGTTTTGGCAAGTCTCAAAATGACGTTCAAAAATACTATTTTCACCCTCTGGATTGGTCCTCAATCTGCGATCTGGGTTGTACCAGTTTTACTAGTTTGTAAGCGCGCCGTCCCGGGATCGAACCTAGACAAAGGAGATCTTTTCCCGCGACTTACCCATGCGCTGCGTGTAGTTGATGAGCTCCTCCTGCTCCACGATCTCCCTGACCTGCTGCTTGAGGTCGGCCGTGGACACGACGACGTACGTCCAGGGCTCCGTGTGGGCGCCACTGGGGGCGGTGCCTGCGGACAGGAGCAGGCTGTACTCCTCGCTCCAGAGACTCTGATCGGACTCCAACATGGCGTCCAGTACTGACCCGCGGTGCGGATGATGTCCTCGACGACGCCGAACGGCACGCCCTCGCTGCTGAAGGCGCGCACGGTCCTCCGCTTGTCCATGAGCTTGAAGAAGTCCCCGGCCCTGGTCGCCATCTCCTCCAACGAGTACCTCTGGAAGTCCAGCGGCACATGCTGCAGGTCCCAGGGCAGCGAGGGCGCCGGACCCTCCTCGCCGTCCTCCGAGGCGCCTTCCTCGTCCTCGGCGACCTCCGCCACTGCGGGAACACACACCCCGCGCGTCAGGGACTTCCAATACTGGCCCGCCCTTTGAGGATGAACATGATGTATAAGCTCTAGTGCATGTGCGGAGCGCTGTCCCATTTATTATCTTACAATGCTTAATATTTCCCTGGGATGTTGGCACACGTGAAACGCTCTCGGAACGCGAACTGAGGTCAAGGTCAACGTAGCGATTGAGCAGGTCACGCTTCTTTTGTTCGCGACGGTGCCCTGGAGTCAAGACAGAGGAGCTCTGATGGAGACCTAACTTCATCTCCGCTCGCTCGGCTCGCTCCGCCTTTGAAACGCTGACTGAGCTGTGCCGCCCTGAGAGAATGGAAAGCGTGCAGAGCAGGCGCAGAGGTAGGCAGTCCCGCGGCGCAGCGGTGCACAGAGGGCTGGAGGCATTGCCCACCTCCCAGGCGCCCCCCGCGGCGGGGTGTCAGTGCGCCCGTCGGCATCTTCTCTCTCTTTCCAGCACATACGGCGCCAAGGGGGAGGGAGAGAGACAAAAGATAAGGATTTGGGAGCACCACCCGCCCGACGCGAGGTCTTAACTCACGCAGTGCTGTGGGGTGGGGATGTGGTGTGTGGGGCTTGAGCGTCTCACGTCTGACCAAGTTCCGACGTTTGTCAGCGGGAGCGTGAGTGCCCTTTGTGCGCCTTCCGTCCCCTCCCCTTCGCACCTCCGACCATCGCCGTGCATTACCTCCACCCTCCTGCTCTGCGCCTGACTCTTCCAGACTTCTATATTCTATTTCACGACTCCTCCCTTAGCCATAACACCATGCTCAGCACATATACATCCTGCATCCTTCCCCTTACCGTCTGTAGAGATTTAAAATAAGCAAAAAATTAGAGTGACTTAAGCCGTTAAGGTAAGGTAGAGATCAAAAAATAGATGCTAACGAAGTTCCTGATATTCGAGGGTGAAACGCATGAAACCTGCAGAACGTCCAATGGACGTTTTCCACTAGAGCGATATCTCGAAACTTCGTAATTTTCTGACGGCTTCACTTTAAGATCCAGGGATTATTGTGCGTTCTCAAGCAGGTAGTTATGCACTCTAGGCACAGCATTGCATAACTACCTACTTGAGATCGCACAATAATCCCTGGATCTTAAAGTGGAGCTGTCAGAATATTACGAAGTTTCGAGATATCGCGCTAGTGGAAAACGTCTATTCTCATAGCATTCGCGAATTCCTCTGACAATTCCCTGATTTCCCTGACTTATAACCGGTATTCGAACCCCTTCGCCACATAACCGATGTGATGCAACCTAACCCAGCCTAACTCCTAGCCTAACCTAACCTGACAATGCCACCAGGGAGATTACGGACCTCTAAAACTCCAAAACTCCGAGATCTCGAAACTCGAATATCTCGAACGTCGAGCGACCCGCCGGTACTTAAGTGATTATAAAGAGTTAAGAATATTATTTTAGCATGATCTTTTATATCTACAGTGTTGGTCAATCGTTGTATATGTTTAATTTCATGGCAGTCATGCGACCCTACCCCTTCCAGATCTTGGAGTTTT
>CABIKL010002624.1:0-12267 GCA_902196195.1 Aptinothrips rufus
TATATGTGGTCGGCCGCGCTTCTTGAACTTGAACTCTAACGTGAATGTGCAAAGCTCCCTGGAGTACTTTTTTTACTGGAAATGTTCGAAGTTATCTTTATTCGTGAATATGTAATAAAACTCGATAATTTATTTCTTAACCGTGTCATTTTTTTCGAATGTTCAATTATATACTCTTGATTAAATCAAGCAAAATAAGGAACAGAAAGCTTAGGCTTTGGTAAAGTATACAAGCCAAGCCACACGTGAGCAGTGCTTGTAGGCCGCGCCACCATGGCTATGCGATAGTGATATCGATATGTCTATGTATCGATGTTCGATGTATCGATGTGCCGCACAACCAGACACCAGACCCAGACTGAACTTTGCCACCGATTCGGTTTCCTTACGAAAAGATATCAGCTGTTTGTGATTTCACGAATAGTTGCCTGCCCCATTGTGAATTAACATTGTTTCTGCAATGGCTCGAGTTCTTGTTGGTGTTAAGAGAGTCATTGACTACGCTGTCAAGGTAATATATTAAACGTATGGTGTTCTTTTTGTTTTCAGTGTAACCTTGAACCTTGTTTTCTTTTCCGTCTATTAGTTTGATAAGCTTTTTGGCTCTGACGTTAACTACCCAATAATCCTTGCATCATCAAAAATCATGAAGTTGTTTTGCTCTTATCCACAGATCATTATCAATAATGATAAAAATTGTCAGTTATTTTAGATTGAGAGTGACTGCTTTGAATCCAACTATGTTTTCTTTGCTGAGACTACGTTGAGCACTATTGAAAAGCTACTGATAATATTCTTTATTTAAAGTTCTGGGTTGTGGTTATCAGAAGTTAGTCTTGTTCCGTATCTTGTCTTGTCACACCCTCATCTTCATTCTTTACAGATTCGTGTTAAACCGGACAAAACTGGGGTTGTCACTGAAGGCGTGAAGCATTCTATGAATCCATTTGATGAGATTGCGGTTGAAGAAGCTGTGCGCATGAAGGAGAAGAAACTAGCATCTGAAGTTGTTGCCGTGTCATGTGGTCCCTCTCAAGCCCAGGTCGGTAGCATTCAAAAGCTTCTCTTATTTCAAGTAATTCTTGTTTTGCCTTTAAGAACTGACCTCTGGCTCACTGCGTTCATTTTCTCTCTACAGGAAACGTTGAGAACAGCTTTGGCTATGGGTGTTGATAGAGCTATCCATGTGGAAATAGCTGGATCAGAATACGAAACTCTTCAACCTATACATGTCTCTAAAATTCTCGCTAAACTGGCTCAGGACGAGAAAGCTGATATCATCATTCTTGGAAAGCAGGTTACTATTCCTATCATGAGATTTTTAACATCAACTGTCAGTCTAGGTGAATAATGTTTTATTTATTTATAATGAAAATATTTTGCAGGCCATTGATGATGACTCTAATCAGACTGCACAGATGACGGCTGGTGTTTTAGATTGGCCTCAAGCCACATTTGCATCAAAGGTTTGTTTTATCTGCTCAGACTATTCAGAAGTATATTCGCCATGCAAGTGGTTTTGTAACTAATGTTTCAACATTGTAATGAACATATTTTTTGTTTATTACAAATGTATATGTTTTCCAGATAGAGAAAAAGGATTCTGAACTTCTTGTGACAAGAGAGATTGATGGAGGATTGGAAAATATAAAAGTGAAGCTTCCAGCAGTTCTCAGTGCAGATTTGCGTCTTAATGAACCTCGTTATGCTACTTTGCCCAATATCATGGTAAGCTGCACTTCTATCTTAACTTTGAAATACTGTTTTCCTTGCATTCTAACATGCAAAATAAACATATCATTTCCTTGTGCTTACAGAAAGCCAAAAAGAAGCCCTTGAAGAAGATAACGCCAAAAGATTTGGGAGTTGACATTTCACCCAGAATTCAAGTCATTAGTGTTGAAGAGCCACCAGTAAGGCAGGCAGGATCGATTGTTCCTGATGTTGATACTCTTGTCAGCAAATTGAAAGAATCTGGTCATGTGTGATGTCCTCATGAATCTCATGTTTTTCTCTTGACATTAGGACATCACAAATTTTTAATACATCTTCCCTATTCTTAATTTTTTTTCAGTTTTGATACATCTTGTGATAGATATTTTTCATATCTTTTTATTCGAAACCCTATTTGTTATTATTTGAGAACATTTGAATTTGTGATCATGAGTTAATGTTTAATAGGAGAAATACAAGTAATTTAACAATCTGCACAAAAAATATTTTTATTTTTCCTTCAAATTGGTTTTTTGCATTGAAAAACTTAAATGACTCACCTCCCACAAGGCTTATTTTCATGTCATGCAGCTAAAAGATGCAGCCTTCACAAACATTTGGCTGTTCTTATGGATGTAAATTTCAACACTTGTTTGGATTTGAGAACTTTTTAATCCTTCGGCAATAGCATTCACTGAATCCGATCACAAAGAAGCCTCGACTCAAGCGGTGCACATGAGACCAAAACCTAAATGTAGATTTTCCCTGACTTTTACAAACAAGGCCGCATAGATGTGAGAGACAAATGAATAAGTGCTAACGAAATCGTTGATATTCGAGGATAAAACGAATGACATCTGTATCTGCCCAGTTGTTAAATACTGGCAACGAATTCGCTTACAATTCCCTGATTTTCGTGACTTAAAACAACCCTGCATTAACACAAGCTGTAAGAAACATCTTAATATTGCAGTACTTAAAACTAAATAATCAACAAAACATTTAGCACAAAGAGACCCGCCCCGCTCCGATCATGTGGATGTCACACCGACCTACACCCGCCTGACGCTTCACTCGCATCGCTGATGATACGTGAGCGGTGCGAAGAACACCTTCGCTTACGCATGCCTGGCGGCTCCCAGAGGGAAGTCCCGATGTAAGCAGTTCTGACCACGTTACGACGTTGTCGAAGCGGTGCTCTCGCTAGACCACAGGTGCAACGAGTATTACTGTGGATGCACATGTCTTCTCTACGTTGACTGTCATTCCCTTCTCCATTCACTCTCCTCTCGGTCATCAACTCAACTCTCATGGGTCGCCTTCCCCTCCTCCTCTCGCTCGAGCCGAGCTGAGCTGAGCTTGGCTGAGCCGAGCCAAGCCGAGCCGATAGGTGGCGCTGCGCGACGATCCGCGAGTCCAATCTTCGGTTAGATTCGGTCAGAGTGTGGTCAGAGTCAGTTGTGTTCAGTTCTGTTCTCTGTGCGGCGCGCGCTGTATACGACACCTTCCCGCGCGCTTAGCTGCTGCTGTCAGTCATCCCCAGTAGACGTTGTTGTCTGCTCGGCGCTGATCGAACTCTGTGCTCTGAGATGCATCTTGAATCCGGGCTCTGTCAGAAGGAGAGTCTCCCTGTCACTGAGATGCCCGTACCTGTGTCACCGCGGCGATGTGCCCAAAGCCGGCCCAGGCCGCGCGCCCCGCGTTTGGGGGAGTCAGGCAAGCGCCAGACCCTCAACGTGTTCACTGTTGACGGCAGGGATGTCTCCGCCGAGGTTGGATCAGAGGAGGCTGTCGTCGACGAAACGGCATTTGTCAAACAGCCGTCCGTGATATTCACCCGGGGGAAGAAGGTAAGAACAGGCCGACATAAAACCATCACTGTCGCGTCCAGCGCTGTCTATAGGCCGTCCACATGCTTACTTCCTTACTAACAAATCGTTTATACTCTACAAACAAATCCCAACCGTCATAACGTACTAACAAAATCGTTTCTATTACGAAGAAAGTTGTTAGTAATACTAACGATTTCGTTCATAATACGAACGAATTTTGTTAGTACGTTATGACGTTGGGATTTGTTTGTAGTATATAAACAAACCGCCGAATTCGTTAGTGAGGAAGTAAGGGTGCATAAACATAAACAGGAACAGGATACATTGCGAGGGTAGGAGGAAAGGAGGGGCCCTATGCCGGCCGACCGGTAACGAAACTGTGCGTTCATAGGAAAATACACAAGTTATTGAATACAGATGAGCAGGGCGATCCTGCAAACTATTCAAAAACTGTCACGTTGTTTATAGACAAATCTCTGCATAGATACAATGGATCACCACTTTGATACTGTTCTCCATCAGATTGCCATTCCGTCATGTCACAGAGGCATGAAAAGTGTTGTCCAATATCGTGTCTGTCCTTTCCCGAACGAACGTTTGGGCGCACGCCTAGCACTACCGTAAGGGGCCGTCCACAAATTACGTAACGGTCTGAGTGATGGGGGTATTATTTCGAATTATACCTGTTTATCGCGAAATGGTCAAAATCGAATTGAAAACTTGGCGTTACGCATGTCATTAAGTGGGGAGGGGACCGAAATTAGTCGAAATCGCGTTACGTGATTTGTGAACGATCTCCAACCAAACATCCCTCGAAAAAGCCGGAGTCGTATACTCCCGTGTCCTGATGAACTCTGCTCTGCCAGGGCCAAGGCATGGCCAAGGTCATCTGAACGCGCTGCTGGTGCCGGTACTGTACTCTACCCTTGACATTGGCAGGCTACGGTGAGCAGCTTCGCAATGCCTTCATTTTCTCTACAACTCTTAGTAAAATCGACGTTGAATGAACATGACGTTCGAATGGTTCTCGCGCCACTTCGAAATCAGGCCCCCGAAACTTGCGGCTTGTTAACTTTGGAGAACGAAGGGCAAGTTTGTACAACATGCAAAACGAAAGTCACTATAAGTCACCATGACCGACCAATCAGCGCGCGCGGAGTCGAGACTTTGAGATCGTAGGTTGCACAAACTTGCCCTTCGTTCTTCCTCGTCCCTGCCCCCTCTGGCCGCATCCCCACTTTTTCCCCCCTCGCCTGAAGTTACGGGGGCCTGTTCGAAATGGATGTATAGGCCCAATCGGCTCGCTTTGCTGGACTCTGTAAAGTAGCCAGTCTCTCGGATCTCTTCCTTCGTCTCCTAGAGTGCATCTTACAGAGGCGCGCCGCAGCTCGGTTTTATGAAGAGCGACGCGTAATGAAACTGTCGTCTCTTGAACGGTATTATCGACCAGGAAAACCAATCCCACCGTCACGCCACGCCCCGGCACGCCCCGGCACGGCCCGGCACGCCCCGGCACGCCCCGGCACGCCCCGGCACGCCCCGCCCCGCCGCGCCTCCCGTCCGCATGACATTGACTTGCAGATGATGATCCAGCAGGTAGTCGGTGGGTGTGTCCTGGACTGACCAGTGAGCTGCGGAGCAGGTCTGAGAGAGATGCAAATGGAGATTCTGCAAGTTCGAGACAGAGATAGAGAACTAGGGGCAGGAGTCCTACCGCTGCACTGTGAATGCTTAGTTTCTCATATCTCATCGCCCCGCGCGTAGCGCCACGCTCTTTTAGAGCGATCGTATCCATTTCTTTTCCTATTGCCTGAGCAGAGGAGGTACGAACGAATTGAAGAAATCTCGGAACCATTGACCAGGTCTTTCTTAACATTTTGTTTTGACGAATGGCACACCAGGCATCGCGGCTGTGGTGTGGCGTAGCTTGGCGGTGTAAACGGACGGTGGAGTAAGGAACCCGAAGGAACCTAAGTCCGCGCGTCACTGGAGAGGAGAGGGCTGGGAGCGGCCGGGAGTCCGCTGGGCGGGTCTCACCTGTAGACGAACGACTTCTGATCGGTCCCGTGAATGAGGCTCACTGCTGCGGAAACCTCCACGGCTGTGGTGAGCGCGCCGTGCGTATCTTGTCCTGCGTGTAGCCATTCATTGCTCCTCGCTCCAGCTCGCCCTGGACACGCACCGCGCACCACTCCCCGTGCGGGGCGGGGCGGGGTGGGGCAGGGCGGGGCGGGGCGGGGCGGGGCGGGTAGGAGGCCTGCCCGACAGGGAGCTGCACCAGAGGCTGCGTCTAGTGCGCTTGCAAAGACGAGTGTCTAAATATTGATTCGCCTTATCTTCTGTTTCCGAGGCTAAAATAAGTCGGAGCGCCGTAACCGCACCGTCCTTGGAGCTGACGGGACGGACGGATTAGGATCGCGTCTTTTTTTGCTTCTTCTGAGTCAAAGCTTTTACCGTGCCCTGATAGAAAGTTGATTTTATTTTCAACCAAAAGAAACAGGATTTTAAAAAGAATGGTGCACATATTCACGAGAAATCGCGTGGGACATGTTTAGGTTTTTAAAATTTATGAGTAAAATTTTTCAATTCAACATAGCATAGTGCAATCGCACTGTTTGCTTCTCGTTCCTCGAACACCCGGTCAGTAACGGTCGAACTTAGTATCAAATGGAGCACAGCCATTGTTTCTTTTTACTGATAAAGCGCCAACATTGTGCAGGCAGGCACTGTGCCTGGTGCAACTCCCTCCGCTACTGCAGTCGGCTTCATGCAGCGCTATTTCACCTTGGTCTTGACTGAGATAGAGTCGCGAGGCTCGAACCGCTGACCTAGAGAGAGATGTCGTTTTCTGTGCCTGGACGAGTGGACGAGCTCTAGAAAGAATAACAGGTGCTTGGTCACCGAGAGTAGCGCGGGTAAAAGAGTAGGGACAGGGGTAGGGAGGAGTAGGATGGAGGCTTCGTGGGTTCAGCAGCAACAGAAATTTCTTAACGAATTGACGTACTTTCGTCTTAAAAGGTGAGCCAGAAATCGAAATTCAGAATTCGATATCGAATCGACATCGTTGAAACTGTCGTCCCAGTTTTCATTTTTCACTGGGAGCCCTTGTAGAGTACAGTAGTCTTCATTGGTTGGTACTTTCGCGAACATCGATATTGGGATTCAGAAGGGAGAGAAACCATGCCTTCTTTCGTCGGGTTGATATCAAATAACTTCCACAGGTCCCAGCAGAATCTGTTTTAACTGTGGAGAGAAAAATATGAAATAAAACTCAGTATTGGCGCGCTTGGCAATTCGCTGTTTCTTGTTTAATGGGCATGGATTTTATAATCCAGTAGTGAGCGCAGCGGGACGCGAGCCCAACCGACGCCTTACCGTTCGAGTGTTGATTGTCTCGGAAGGCTGGACCGGGCTGGGCTCTCAGTCCACAGCCGCGTGGAATGTTCCTTACTGCGACACTTAGAATCATCATCTCTGTTTTCGCAACCTGGTGACGAGGCGAGCTGGGCGAAAAATCGCTTCCTTGGTCAACTCATCGTTGCGCCTTGCGGTCATTTGGCGATTGCACTTTATGCCCTCTTCCCCTCGCTCGGTCGGAAATTTTTGACCTTATTTTGGTATAACATTGTGACGCTTTTGCTCAAGTTGCATAATTAAAGAGCGGCATTTAAATCGAAAAATGAAGAAGTGAAACTTGCTCTAGGGCACACGCTGGGTGCAGGTTTTCTTTCTCTTAGCCTACTTTTCTTTCGCATTAATATCGCTGCTAAAGTCAGCAGTCTCAGTCAAAAAAGACAAGAAAACGTGAAACTATTCCCGCTACTTGAAGCAGCACGTGCTACGCATGCTAAATTGATTGATTCCTCCCTCTTCCCCCTTTAGCCGCTCTCCTATGATAACCCCCAGGGTTGCACTTTGTTTATTTTCAAAGCGATCGTTTCTGTTCTTTTGCTATTCATGATGCATGTCATGAGTCGGAATGCGGACAGTTCCTGGCGAGCTCACTGTGAACCCACTTATAGTGATAGCCTGCTTTGATAGCTTCAGTCAGTCCTCTGGGATGGACGGTCACCTCGTTGGGGCACTTCTAATTTCATCTTTCACAATGCGCTCCTCCTGCCGAGTCTTAGTTCCAAGTAATAATTCTGATGCTGTTATTATGCACATATTCCGCGATGCGTCCTTCATAGTCTGAGCGCTGCGCCATGGGAGATGAGAACACGCCAAGTTACTTGATGATGCAATGCTCTTCCTGCTTTAGGATACTGATTGAGAAGAGATCAGGGAGGTCCGGCACATTTGATGGTTACCCGAACGTGTGAAAGAGATGTGGTCTTTACAGAGACCGTGTGAGACAGACGCAGGTTTGATTCCGGCCTTGCATCTCTCTCGCACTTCTTACAACACTCCACACTCTGAATGTCTAGTAACATTTCGGTTCGGACATAGTAACAATTTTAAACATAACTAGAATCAGTAACAATTTTGTGACGATGAAGAAACAATTTCGTAAAAATTGTGTGGTTAAGTAGAACAAAATTGTTACTAATTCTAGTTATAATTGTTACTAAGTCCGAACAAAAAAGTTACTAGACATTTAGAGTGTACGAGACCCATCTCTCTCTCTCTCTCTCTCTCGCTCGTTCTCAGCCCGCCCCTGATCCGTGTCCTGCTTTAGAGGACAAGAGGGAGTCGTCGCGTTGCCATACGATGACAAGTTCTTTTCCACTCGGGTGCTACTTCGCATTTCACATCCCACGTGCGGCCAGTTCGATACGCGACTTGAGATCTGCAGCCACTTCTCACAGTTCTGTGAGGGCAACTAACTGAACACAACCCAGCTGTTTGCTTCGAGCGCTCAATAGCTGCGAACTCGTTACAGCCAACAAATTCGTACGCGTGTCGACTAAAGTTGTTGCTATCCCTATCGATCTGTTTTCGATACCGCCGAAATTTGTTGGCAAAGTTACATGACTGCCGTCCCTCTCGCCTCGTTCACGAAAATAAATATTTAAAAAAAATGAAATGGGGCAACCCAACCTAGAAACCATGAGTAAACATAAAGAGGATTTTTGAAGGTCACTCTTATTTTAAAACCTATTCTAAAATGATGAGAAATCTACGAAACGCCATTCGGAATGTCTCAAAATGAATTCCAAAAGTATATTTTCACTCTTGGTTTCTGGATTGGGTTGTCCCAGATCTCTGTTTCATGTTTTCTTTTTCTGTGTTTTGAATAAGCACGCTTTGTTTTCTGTCGATGTCATAGCCGTGTCTGTGTTGCAGGGCATGTACTACACGATGCTGCTCCTGGACTACCAGAAGGACGAGGGCAGCGACCCCCACCACCGCCTGCACTGGCTCGTCACGGACATCCCCGTAAGTAGCCTTCAGTTAACAGCCCGGTGACTGAAAGTGCCAGTTGGGCATCAAAATGCAGGGAACGCTTCGCTCACATCGCGTAAAAAAAACAATGAGAAAATAAATTAAAATTCGGTCAACCCCGACCCTAGCCCAGTAGTTGAGGTCCAGAGCCCCTGTGAGATCGGCAACCAGCGCACACCAGTGCGAGCGGGTTGCCTACCCGCGCCGCGCCGCACCGCCGTGCAGCAGTACTGCAGTGCTCGGAGTACGCAGGACTCGGGCGACACAGGGGCGCAAGATTATGTCCACTCTATCTAGTGAGCCCCTCTTTTCTCTCTCCACCGCCTTCTCTATAGCCGTGGCGTGGAGGTATACGGCCCGAGGACAGCGACCGCGTACAGGTCGGCTGCACTTCATGGTATCAGTCGTCCTTCGTGCTGTCGACATCGTCTGATCCAAGGAGACCGTGCCGATGCTTTTTGCCAAGATGGCGAAGGAGCGGGCCGAGGAGGGGGGGGGGGGAGTTTGATACGCTCCATGTCTCTCCGTGAAGATGCGCTCAAGGTTGTCACGGATCCAGAGCAGGTGCACGACAAGCGCCCATGAAATTTCGATCTGCGGACTGCATTGTTTGAACACTGTCTCTCGTGCAAGGGTGCGTAATGGTCTCGCACATCACCCCTTACTGGTGAAGCAAGGCCACTCTTCTCTGCTCTGCACCGCGCCGCGCCACGCCACGCCACGGCTCGTTGATACTCGTACTCGCGGTACCTGATGCGAGGTTTATAGGTGTCGTTGTCGGCGCTGCTATTCTTTTCAATGACCACCGAAATTGGTTGTGTGCACTTGGGGTGCCCTCAACAGCCCACAACTGTTTTTATGACCTATTCCAAGTCAGCGGGAAGCGCTGCTGCTAAGACGCGACACCGTGGGGAAGTACGCGACGTACATACCTACAGTGCCTCCCTTATCTAACAGCCTGGTTGAACACCCACGTCCGAAAAAGAAAAGAAAAAAAAAGAAACTTTGTTCTCCTACGCGGAGCACAAGAGCGCAGTAGTGCTGGAGGCAGGTGGGGGAAGCTAAGGTCCGCGGTCAATTTGGAACTTAAAATACTCGATGCCCTGCGTTCTAACGCTGTGACGCTACGCTGCGCGTCGTAAGCGTCGGGCGCCCTGATTGGCTACGGGATGTCACTGCTTCAGCATGCAGTATGTATGGTTGTGGAGAGTGAGTCCTGCATGTTGTGCAGACCGGTCAGCGTGTCGGCTCCAGTTGGTAGCGCGGTGACGAGCTGTTTGATGTGAATGGTCGACCGGCTGTCCGCGCGAGTTCCCATCATTGTCCTTGTTCAGCTCCACGTGGAAACAACAAGAGAAATACATTCGAAACGAAATTGTTGTTCGCGTGTTCTTTTGGCCCGCCAGCTCAGCTACTTGCCCGCTGGGGTGGCGACGACTTTTCTGGTCAGGACCGGAGAGAAGCTTTGTGTTGTGTGTTCTGAGTTACTTCATTTCGTTCCTGGTTCCGAAGGCGCTCTAATAGTTATCAGCTCACTTTAATTGTGTACAGTTGATTTCGTATCTCTCTATTGTTCTAATCAATGGAAGAATGCGATTAGAAAGAGAAACCAATCAGAGTTTGTTTTGGTTCGGAGCTGCAGTCAGGCTGCAGGTTGGCGGTGCCGGTGCGGTCACTCCTCCTGCTCTAATGTGTCTTGTCTACCGTCGACCTTGTTTTGTTTGTGTCGCTCTGCACGCGCCAGGCTGAGGGCCCAGTCATCTTTGATTGTGAAGGCGTCGCCGGCGTCGCAGGCGTCGCGTGTCGAGGCGTCGGGAGGCAACGCCCTGCCGCTCTCCTTCCCTGCCGGCCGCCATCTTTGTCGTCTTCAGTCGAAAGTCTCGCGATGGCAGTCTAAGCGTCGGCAAACAGGACACGTTACTCGACTTCTGATGCAGGTTCCGGACTGTCTTTAGATCGGAGGAGACGAACACGAGTGATGCCTTGTCTACCGTCTGCTTTAATGCAATTCATGATTACGACGTTCGTGATTTTTGCTCTTCTGATTAGATTAGTCACCGCTGACTTGTCGATCTTCAAAGTGGGCTCTCTGAAAGGGCTTACTCTTTAAAGTAGTCTCGTGCGAGGTCGTATTTTGAGCAGCTTGGCGGAGACCTACAGCCGCCACTTTGACAGTGACATTTTAGTTTGTGAGTGCCTTGGAATGGAGGCGACTGACGTGAATTGGTGGCTTAAATGTTCAGAGCGTACATGACATACAAAATCATGAATTTAGCTTGATATACGTCGTAATGATCACAGCAAGAGAGAAGCTAGAATCTAAAATATTGCATCATAATCTCAAAATACAGCCTCTCGCACTACTCGTCCTTATGCCTGACTATCCTCAGGTACGACCATTTACAGAGCTGACTTTCAAATTCAACATATTCTAGTTTTCAACTATCGTTGAATTCTTGGGATGGCCTGGCAGTAACGTAACCAATCTATGCGTTTCTAGCTCAGGTTCTTGGAACCGTTTCTTCGGTAATCACTGTAGTGGAGTGCCCCTCAGTCAAGACTTCGAGACACTTTCTGTCTTGTCTTAATCTGTTTGGCACCTGTCGGGACTGAGAGAGTAGCCGTTGAAGAGAGCGCGCTCGAATAGTGATTACGTGTTCCTGACATTTTAAATCTCATCACTGATCCTCTGCCCGCTCGCTGACCCGGGGCTAGATTACCTAAGACTTACAGCGCGACTTGGACTTGGACTTATCGTCGCTGGTGCTCGTCCGAGCTTAGCTTACGCCCGGGAGATAGGCAGCCTGGAGAGATGAGTCTGGCTGACCTTGTGTGGCTCAGCAGCCGCTCGGCTCGGCTCGGCTCGGCTCAGCAGCCGCTCGGCTCGGCTCGGCTCGGCTCGGCTCGGCTCGGCTCGGCTCGGCTCGGCTCGGCTCGGCTCGGCTCACGGAGTGCAGAGCCGTGCAGGCATTGTCTGCGCGATCACCACTGCTAGAAATGTTCACTCAAATCCCCTGCAGACAGGACATATATCACGAATGCCTTCGAGAATTCTCAATGTGAAGGAGCGCACGCACGACCACTTGGATTCGACCGTCTGTCTGGTGCTGATGTGGTTAGAGAGGGCGGAGGGGAGTAAATCTCAGCGGGCTCGTTCTTACGGCGTTAGTCGCTCAACATTGTGTCTTGTCTGCTGCGCTTCGCTGCTGTGCTTTGTGCTTGACTGTTGGGTGCCACGCCGAGCGCAACGCCCTGTCGGAACTATTCATCAAACTGGAGCATTGGTCGTTATTTCGCGGACCGCTAGTCCGTCCCCCCCCCCCCCCCCCCCCCCCCC
>CABIKL010002625.1:0-12267 GCA_902196195.1 Aptinothrips rufus
TTGAAAATTATAGGTTTAAAATGATTATGGGTTTATGATAACGACTCTTTTATTTCAGACTTTCTCGATTGGCATGGGAGATAGTCCTGATGTAGTTGCAGCACGTCAAGTCGCAAAACATATTGGATCAGAACACCATGAAATTTCTTTCTCTGAAGACGATGTTGTTAGGGTTCTGGATAATGTCATTAATTGCCTGGAAACTTATGACATAACAACAATTCGTGCCTCCGTCGGTACATACTTTATTTGTAAATTATTCTTATGCATGCATTTAGTTTTCATAGTTATTAGCCAGAAGCTAGTTACTGTTTCAATTTTCCTTTCCAATAGGTATGTACTTGGTCTCCCAAGCCATAAAGCAAGAAACTGACACCACAGTAATCTTAAGTGGAGAGGGTGCTGATGAACTTGCTCAGGGATATATATACTTCCGAGATGCCCCATCAACAGCAGAAGCGCGTGCTGAAAGTATTCGACTTTTGAAAGATATCTATCTCTTTGATGGTCTTCGAGCTGATAGAACAACCGCTGCTTGGAGGTTGGCTATATCATGGACTGCCTTTTATATTTTTGATGTTCTATGTTCTTTCTTGTGGCTAAGATCAAACTCTTCTGTCTTTCAGCTTGGAGCTTAGAGTTCCATTTTTGGATTTAGAATTCACAAACTACATGCTGAGCCTTCCACCTGACATGCTGAGGCCTAAGGATGGTGTGGAGAAGCATCTGCTACGCTCTGCATTTGATGGCACAGGTCTTCTTCCTGACAATATTCTGTGGAGACACAAAGAGGCTTTCAGGTATATAAACATCTTGTTCATTTTCTTAAGATAGAATGTAGGGCAATAATCAGAGAAAAATTTCTCCTGATTTGAGATGCAAAGCATTTTGAATAATCATATCCTTTTTTTCCAGTGACGGTGTAACATCCATTCGCAAGTCCCTATTTCAAATCATTCAGGAAGTAGTTTCGAAAAGGGATATTGGTGTACGTTTAGAGGATGCAAAATCTTTGTTCCCTCACTGTACTCCTAAAACAAGAGAGGCCTTGTACTATAGGTATGTTTGGCATGTTTTTAGTTTCTGTGTTAAAAAAAATTTATATTTCTGAACCAAAATTATTCTGATGTGTGTATGTGTTTCTCTTCTGCAGGGTACTTTTTGAGAAACAGTTCCCCAAACAGTCATCACTGATTCCGTACTTCTGGATGCCTAGGTGGGTCAAGGTGAATGACCCTTCAGCACGGTTCATAAGCCACTATGCAGCAGAGAAAAAGTAGGTCTGCTTCAGGGTGTGAGACATTTGTTCAGTAGTGGTGTTCTTTAGAGTGCCATTCTCTGAATATGTGGTGTGGGACACTTACATCATGGAGCCCTGCGATGCCATAGTTCATTAATGCATGCCATTCAGTTGTTCACTTTTAGCCTGCGATCTTTTAGCAATTAGTGGCAGGATTGGATACCAGATTTTATGGGTATAAGAGTATTAGAGCACTCTGGACACACAAGAAACAAAACATCTTTCTTAGTGTAATTGTAATTTTGCTCACACTTATGTCTTTGTGCATAGTAATTTAGTATGTTTGTAAATTTATTTTCCTTGTGAGCTTGTGGTATGATTTTTAATAGGTTTTTCTGATTGATTTGGTTCGTTAGCTCAATAATACAATGTAACATTTTTATTTTTATGTAAGTTTTGAGTTGATACATTCTTTCAATCAAGCCATCAAAACAAAAACAAAACATACATCCTTCCAAACTTGCACAACATTGTTATTTCTCTGTTAACAGTATCCTATAAACAAAATGTCAACAATATAACAGATTCGCAATCTTATCCATCATTAGCTTTAAATCAACTAAAAAATATTCACACATTCTTTTTTTGTACAGTACATATTCACAATGGAAATATTTCTAAAAATGGAAAGAGTTTCATGATCACCAAAGTCAGGTCATTTAAATATTTTTTTTTCTTTTCAAAATTTGTAGTATGCATGAAAAGCATTTAGGTAAAGATTATAGTAGAAGTATTGAAAAGACTGTCTAATACATAGAAATTTAAGCCTGAGTGAGGAGCAGAGTGGCAGTTAACATAATTAAAGTAGAATATGGATATAGACCGTCAATATTACTGACTTCTTGCAAGAATAACAACAAAAATTTTCTATGTTGCTGATCCGTGATGTGTTGAGCTGATAAGTTGGATTATCAGTTTGTAAAGTGGATCACAACTTGCATTCATTGTACCACTTTGATGTTTTAAATCATCTGTATGCTTTAAAGATTAGTAGCATGATTGAAACGTAATGCCACTCTACTGTACATTTCTGAGGTTACCCTTGAAGGAACAGGAGATAAGTATAGAAGTCTAAGGTAAGAAAAGATAGTGTGTACAAGAGTGTGTACAAGATCTTTGAAAGCTCAAAACTTAGCTTATGCAATTTTGTACTTACATACTTTATTATTTTCTGACAGTATGATGTGAACTATGCATTGACTGCATGAATACAACATAGAGTTTTGGCAAATGCATATCATTTGTGATGCTGAGGAGATCTCCTCAGCATCATGAGTCACAAGAAATATTACTTTTCAATTACAATCAGTGAAGTGTTTCTGTGCTATTGCTGTTATTCTAATCATTCCATGGTTGTTATGTGCCTGTATCATTAATTTATGTAAGTTACTACAAATTAAAAGTGGAATGTCTTGAATGAAAAATGTGTAGTCTTTTTGATATGCTTACCTATATGCGGTCATTTTTTGTCTCCTCAATTTGCAATTGCCGACAGTCTTAATTATTTCTCTAAACTTATATTTAGCACATACTGAAACAGCTAGTAAGTTATAGAAGAACAGGTTAAACATACATCTTGTGGGGTAAATAGGCCAATATTTTTACAATGTTTGGTTTTAACATTACATAGAATCAGGTGAATTACAAACCTAGTCTCCTCACTCTTAATTCATTAGAGGTATGATATGATGAAATGCATATTCCAATACCATTGATTATTATGACTTGCAGCTCTGCAAAAATCAAGAGAAATTTATTTGTCAGGAGCTTATTGAGTCTAAGGTATTTGTGGTGACCACAATTACTATAAAGTTGAAAAAAAGACTTTAGCCATGAACTGGGAGGCTCATGCGAATTGTTCTTTATGAATATAGTCAATATCATCTGAAAATACTAATGGAGACACTGATGATTCACAGAAGACAGCTTCAGGACCAGTGCAGAGCCATTCATTTCTATACAATTTGTTAGGAAGCAAGCACATTGTTGTGTTGGTTGTGATCTCCGTTGGGCTTTGGATCTATCTGTTTTCTTGCCCTACTCTTTTAATGTGGGGTGTCTGTTTCCCTATATTGTTTTCCAACAATATTGCTAAATGCATCACATCTGTAAACCCTCATTTGAAGCAAATTGAATTACATACAATACAATTTTAACATTTTATGAAGAGTTTGCAACAATTTTCACAAAATAAAGTACATTTAAAATTTTTCATTTAGCAAAAGACAATTATTGCATTGTGTTCCATCACTGTATTTTTCTATTCAAATTGGCTGCATTTGCCTGCACAGTTGTTGTTGCTTGAAAACGCCTGAGCCATATACAACGAACATTTCTTGCAAGTATACACATGAAAGCAAGTGATTCAATGTTAACGTCTGCTTTTTAGGTATACAGGTGGCTTTGCATTATGTATAGAAAAATATTACTGCATAATAATATTTTAGCATCCAATCATACATTCACTTTATACTATGCATGTCAGAGGCACATACATATATCCACATGTAGCATGTAAGTTGAAAAGTTACCTTTAAGACACAGAATGCTTAAATATTCAAGAACAATAATTGTATGTTACAAATACATGAAAATATTTACAAGCATTAGAAGGTTTGGTAAATCAGTGCCGACTTGCTTCTACGAAGAGAGATTGGAATTTTCTTACTTCAAGCAGGTGTATACTGACAGATTTCAGCAACCTTGTGTTAAACCAGAAAAAAAAGGCCTCTAAGCAATGATGAATTCAAAAGAACTTTTATGTACTAATTTTTTACAGATTGTAAAAAGACTGGTTTGCCCTCAAAGTTCACTGCAAATTACTTGTACTAGGATAACATGAATCGAATTCTGTTCCAGTTATCAATCAAAGACAAAGCATTTGCAAGATTCAAATCCCCTTTTGTCATTTGGACTGATGTTTTCACTGATGGGGCTTTCTTAAATCTATTTTTATGTACAACAATGAAATTTTTTATTTTATTTACAATAACTATAAGTTCCAGCGACCAGGGAGAAGGTCAGAGACCATAGGGCAGGTATGTGCGGATATTGTTGAAGGGAGGAAGTCTAGATCCTAGCATAGTTTTTAAAGCAAATTCAACTTTAAAATTAGAGCACAGTTCATCAATCAATTAAAAAGTTTTCAATCACAATCTCTAGGGTGATAGAGGTTCAACAAAATATATGTCTGGAAGAAGTAAAATTAACTGTATAAAATAAAAATTTCCTATAAAGATTTCACATTTTAAATTTTCTCTCCTCTAAATCACAAATAATTCCAACATTAAAATTAGTGATATGTTCTCATCAATCAGTACAATTCAAAAAAATAAATAAAAATACAGCGATATAACTGAAGGCAGTTAATATGCAGACTTATAATCAGACTGAAGGATTGTGGAACGTTTTTCTGCTACTGTTCAAGAACACATGTCAGGAAACAGAAGAATATCGTGTCAAATCACACAAAGTTGAACCATTTATGATCACCGTATTCTTCTTTAAGATTTTCACCGTCACCGAAATGAATGTCCGTGGTAGAAAATTACTCATTCTGGCAGTGAAATTGATTCAGGATTGTTGTCTTTAATTTCCAATGCAGTTGAATACACAGCAACAAGCTTCTGGCACGTTATCACTACCGTTTCGTTGTGCATAAATGGTTGTTGTACCTCGAAACTTGTCAGTTATCAATAGCTTCATTCTCGGGCTGGAAAGGCGCACGACAGTCCCACGATTATTTGTTCTACATGACATGAAGACGTACCAAAATAAAAACATGCGTGAACGTAATAAAGCGATAAAAGTGTGACGTTTTATGGACAACTCATGGCACAATGGTTGACAGCAGATGGAACGCTCGCTACGTGGACTTCCCCACGAGCCTGCCCACACCCCACACACGCGGCAGAGACTTGATCGATCGATTTTAAGTGTCGAGAAACAATGCGTGGTGGCGTATTAATCAGGCAGATGAGAATCAGAACGTGGCTCTGTCAAGTAATCATTGCTTTAACCGTGCTTTAACCTGATGTTGTTGTGCGCGGGGTTGGACGGCAACGCCTCTATCACGTACACTGTGCGCACGCCCCGGCATGATGAATGGGAAACCAATCAAACCTGGGTTCTGATCATCCCGAATGGGGAGTGGAACAGCCGCTCATCGACATGAGTCGATTCCTTCGTATTTCCATTGTCCGGAGGTTTCGGATGTTGGTAATACATCTACCCTCAGAAGGAGTGCGCACTTCCTTCAAATGCCGATTTTGCGCGCATAGTGCAGTAAATGCTTTTTCATTTCAAAAACGATACATAAGAAAACATCAAAAGTACATATTAGGCGAGGAAAAGAGCATCTGGGCGGAAGTGAGAAGAAAATAAAGGTCGGAGAACAGCGTAGCGCTGGAGTGAGTGTTGCTGCGGCGCACTGTACTCGCTCCATGTTCCAGACCCTCTCCCTCTGCCCGCTGCGCCACGTGACTGTCGAGTCACGCGCGTGTCACGCGCGTGTCACGTGCGTGTCACGTGCGTGTCACGTGCGTGTCACGTGCGTGTCACGTGCGTGTCACGTGCGTGTCACGTGCGCGTCACGCGGGCGTTTAGTCGTCCCAGGTGGGGAAGGCTGTCGTCGGCATGAACAGGCCGGACGTGGACTGCTGTGATGTGAGCGGCGCGGGCGGCCTGCTGGGTGGGGGAACCCTGCTGGGGGCGGCGGGGGGCGGAGTGGGGGCAGGCCTGCCCGAGGGTGGCGGCCGCGTTGGGGGCGGCCCGGGGGCGGGGCTGGTGCTGGCGGCTGAGCTGGCGCTGGCAGCCGCTCGCAGGTCGTTGGTGACGGACAGCTCGATGCTCGCCTCCTCGCCCTCGTTGGCCGCCTCCTCCAGCGAGCTGTTCTTGATGCCGTACATGAAGTACATCGCGAAGCCTGTGCAGAGAACTCTCCGTCAGTACACTGAGCCGCGGGTAGGCGGGCTGCAGGAGCACAGCAGCACAGGGACTCACCCAGCGTCATCCAGACGAGGAACCGCACCAGCGTCAGGATGGACAGCTTGAAGATGAGGTACACGTTGACTGTGACGGCGATAGCGGGCACGAAAGGAAGCCCCGGAGTCATGAAGAGTAAAGTTTTTCTGCGAAGGAAACAAAAATGAGAGACTTTCTGACTTTTCATATCCCTGTTTGTCAGGAACTTTCTGTTCGCTCTGCTCAGAAAAAACAAAACCCAGCATCTGGGGCAACCCAAACCAAGGACAACATTTTTTTTTGTCATTTTGAGACATATTTTAAAATGATGGACCATAGGAAACAAAATGCATTTTGGAATGTCTCAAAATTAGCGTCCAAAATATTTTTGAACCCTCGTATTCTGGGTTGGGTTTTGGGTTGCCCCAGAATCTGATTTTAATTTTTCTGTGCGGTTATTCGTACCTATTCTGCGGTTTCCTTGAGATTATTAATAAGACGACGACGATGGCGATGAAGAAGACAACGAGGAAGAAGGTGGTGGCGCCCGACGAACTGTTGGTGGCGCAGACCACGATCAGGTCGAAGATGAAGATGAGCACGTAGAGGATGCCCACCATCTTCATGACGAACATGCCCGACTCCTCGGTGGCGGGGCCGTTGTCCACCCAGGGGAAGACGGCGGGGCACAGGTACTGCATTGCCTGCGGGGTGCAGACCGGGCCAGGTCGTTAGGACACAGGAACTTTCACGCATTGGTGGGAAACTGTTTTAAACTTCGAACAAAAGGCATCCGACTGATTCATCGCAAATTTCAGAAATTTCAAAAGTGTATGTTTCACGTTTCTCAGTTTACAAAAACCGTCCGTCGTAAATTTGTGATAATCTTCTAAAACCATTAGCATTTCGGTACATTTTAAATTTACTAAGTGTTTCCAAGATTTTAAAATCTTACAACGTATCAGTCGGAAAGTTTTAACAGACGCGCACCAGAAACTTCGTTAAACTAGTTTCAGCCGCGGTGTGCACTTGCCTGCAGTCGTCGGCTGAGGTAGCCGAGGCTGGGCCCCACGGCGGCCTGCACGCCCGCCATGGGCCCCGTTGAGTGGCTGGACGTGCCGTGCACGGACCCGTAGAACTTGTTCTCGCTGCGGTCCGACACCAGGAACTGGTCGTCCCGCCCGGAGAAGTCCTCCTCCTGGTCCTCCCCGGGGAAGGTGTCGTCGCTGTCCGGGGAGCTGCAACACGGTGAGGCGAGGCGCGGCGCCTCGGTCAGCGCGGCACTCCGGTGATAGTTACTGATACATCTCACTGACGGCCAGCAGGAAAACTTCTATTTTCACTACCAGACATTAGGTTTTCTTTCATAATTTGTTGCGGTATTCAATCATTTAAGCTCTTCCATACAGCGTTCGTATGGATTGACGAATCTACACTACCTGAAAAACCGTACCAAAATTTCCAACCGTACAAAAAATCCCGGTCAAGTATTTGCCTGGTACGGTTTTTTGAGGTACGGAGTACGGTGTATCTCCCTATGGTCTCTTATGGGAGGTACTGGGGTATGGTTCACCGTACCCCTCATGACCGTACTTACAAAGTACGGTTCTAACCAGGCAAATTTTTGACCGGAACTTCACAGTGGTTTTTTTTTTTGGCAGTGTACTCTACCAAAACTGCAACAACTACACTGAACTAGAACTATCAAGCTTCCAGTTTACCGGAACGCTGCTGAATCTCTGATAAATGTACATCCGTGGACTGCGTCAGTTCGTTGTCTGTGTTGTGAAGTGTGCCGAATGCAACGCAGAGGGACTGAAGAGGGAGAGAGGTGTCGTCAGCACGTGCTTCGACAGCTCTCCCCCCGCAGTCCCTCCAGTGCACCCTGCGCGTGCAGCTACGCGAGCTACGCCCTAAGGGCCCCAGCGGGCTACGGGCTAGTGGTCTTATGCAGCAAGGCTCTGATGCTTGAACACACTCTACAGCGCCTTATGCGGAGATCTCCTTTCCGATCTTTTTTTTTTTGTTGTTGAACATGAAGGGGTTGAGCCAGGTCGTCCAAACTGTTTCCAGGCTTAGAATTATTATTAGCCTATCTGTAAAAAATAAAGGGAACTTCGCTCCTTCTTCCTCATATTTTTAAAAATTCCGAAAGGACTATTTCCCCATAAGGCCCTGTAGAGTTCAGGTAACAAGTATGGCGGCGAACAACTGAGCATCGGGGCCTGCTGCATGAGACCTGTGCGAGGCTACACGACACGCGGGGTGACACGTACGAGTACCTCCTGGTGACCCGCCGGACCATGACCCTCTGGTTGGCGGCGGCCGGCGTCGGCGGGGCTGCCATGGAGGAGGGCAGGTGGGGCGGGGACGGCGACACGCCCGTGGAGGCGCTCGTGTGCCCGCTCAGCGACGTCTTCAGCTGGTCCGGGTGCAGCGTGTTGCCGTAGTACACCTGGCGACACGAAATGACGATCTGGGAGTCGAACCAACAAAGACTAAAGAAGTCATCACTCTGTGATTACGGTTAGGTTAGGTTCTGAGACCGCGCTTCTTGTCTGCTAATCACTCTCTGCTCTGCTCTTCCCTCTTGCCCTACTCTCATGCACCCCCCCCCCCCCCCCCCCCCCCCCCCCCCCCCCCCCCGCCTCCTCCCGTCCAACTCGTCCTCGATCGCAGAGTCGCGGACCAGACCGCTGAGATTGGGTTTGTTCGCGAACTAGGCCACTAACTCACTAACACATGTGAGCCCAGCCCTCTGCCAGGGCTATCTTTTTTATTTCTCTATCTTCATCTTCGCTTGCCGTACACTGGACAAGATGTCCGCATAAATGCCACGCTGGCTGTCAGAACACAACTTGTTTGACAAGGGAACTCGAAGTGTAGGTTCCTCATGCCCAGAACTGGAAGTTCCAAAGGATCCCACATGAGAAAGGATGAGTGGGACGAAGTTGACAGAGAGGCAAGCAGAGGCAGTGTTTTGGATGGAGATGAGGTTATGTGTGGATGTCGTATGCCCCATCTCCCTTTGAAGCGGTCACGCAAAGCGGATGATGATCTGCTAAACTATGTGCATCTGTGCGAGCTGCATCTAGCAGTCTACTCTCGAGCGAGCAGTCCACCCACCGCGTGGAGGTAAAGCGTTGCCAAAACGCCACAACGCTCGCGTGAATGTTTTGAAACTAGATCTGGAAACTTATTAATAGGGTATTCCAAAGATGCCCGAAGGGGAACTGCGAAACAAGCCGAAGTACACAAACAAGGGCAAGGGGTGAGGCGGCTGTGTATCCGTTTCCTCTTTAGCTCCTCACCCCTTGCCCTTGTTTGTGTACTTCGGCTTGTTCTTCGCAGTTCCGCTTCAGGCAAATTTGGAATACCCTATTGATATGCACTCGGCGTTTTCTCACTCTTAGTTATAGGAACCGATTTGACGCTGCGCAGTGCATATCTCACTTCCTTGAACAGCGTTCTCTACTAATTAACCTAACGCCAGGTGTGTCGTCTGTTCACAGCGGCGGGCCCCGTATTGCTGCGACTTGAAGCTTCCGAACCGACGGCGAGGCAACAACCTCCAGCTTCAACTTCAGTGTAGGTAAGAAGAGAGCGGAGGGGAGGGCAGATACTAGCAGGGCCTTGATTATAAGATTATATGATTATATGATTCCATGGTTATATGATTATATGATTCCATCCATGATTCCATGGTTATATGATTATATGATTCCATCCATGATTCCATGGTTATATGATCATATGATTATATGATTGTATGATTATATGATTATATGGTTATATGATTATATGATTATATGATGGCCTTGGAAACCAAGGCGTTGTTGTTACGGTGGTTTAGTGTAAATCTGATTCTCGTCAGCTAACCTGCAGGTCGAGAACGTTACCTTAGAAATAATCCAACCGTGGAATGCCATCATCTTGTTTAGCATTTCAGAGTCTGGCACGGTATGTTGGCAGTCCCGTTGTCGTGGTGGCTCGGCTCGGGACTAATCCTACGTCGGAGATCATTAAACTTCCTGAGCTCCTTCGACTCAAAGCAACGCGAGGTTCATCCCTCAGCTCATACGGGGCGTACGGCAAATAGACCTGATTATACTCTGCGCTCGAGAGACACTCGGTGTTAAATATAGCGCTCGCTTGCAGAATTTTTTACAATGATTGTAGGGTATTGCGGTGCGGTGACTGTAGGAGCACTTCTGAACAAAACTGTCGAATTAACGCAAAACTTTCGCAATTAATGTGATTTTAGGCGTGCTTGTGAGCATCGCGAGCAACTTTTGGGTGATTTAGGTGATTGAGGCTATGATTGTCATTCTAAACGTACAATGATTGGACTAAGTGATGTACCTGTCGGTCCAGAGGTATGTTGTTTAGAGGTGTCGCGGCTCTTCCAATCACGAAGAAGAAAAATGTGAATAACAAGAGGCGCTCGGATTGGCCGTGTGGTCCCCCCTCCCTCTCACCAGACGACCCCCACTCCTCCAACCGGTTAATACGAGCGCCTGTTGTTATTCGCATTTTTCTTCTCCGCGATCGGACTGAAATGCACTATTTTAGAACTGTTCGTTTCGTCGCCTTGTGGGCTGCAAAAGCTGCTGGGAAAGGAAAATGGGGTGGGGGCCTTTATTTTCCTCTTAGGGCAGGGGAGTTCTGCAGCTGCTCCACGGGGTCTCCAGGACGCGACCCTAATTAAACTGACAAAACTATTTTAGCTAGGAGTAACAGCAATAAAAACACGGAAGAGGGAAAAAAAAAGGCCACTGTTTAACCACTTTCATTACACAAGAATGCGTTCCCCTTGATGACTTTCTTTCGAATTTGCCGCCGCACGATAATAAGTTGGTGATATCAAGCTAAGCGGCACTGCCTGTTTTTCCGAGGCAACCTGGAGTCATGCCAAAGCGTCGTCGTTGCAGGCCCTTTCGGCTCTTGCGGAACGATGCCGATAAGATATCGAAATGATATCGAACGGCGTTGCTGCTGTAGCTGTGGCCGTGGCCCCCAGCCAGGAAGGTGCGTCTTGTCTTTCAACTCAAATCGATATCGCCATCAAACACTGACACCCGGAGAACAAATGCATTTTCATTCCGCTTTCCTATCCGGAGAGGAATACTTCTGCTCAGCGCTATTCCTATCCGTGGTGAAAAGAGAGAATTGTCATGTTCCTTGTCACTCAGGCTCCGGCAAGACGTTTGTTTCCTTTCAGCGAAGCTTGCACGTCCTTAGAGGGAGGGGGTGGGGATAGGGCATAATGACGGGACACGATGGGGCCGGTCGAGGAGTGGAGTCTTGATATGGAACTCGTGTTATCTGACCCGTGCATGCCGCGAGATCGAAGAGACGCCCGGCGGCTGTCGTGCTGCGCTGTGTGCTGCACCGACCTCTCTTCGAGTTCCCCCCCCCCCAAAGGATTGATTCGCTTGGCCGTCGGACACACACCCTCACGCTCGGGGTTTGCAGCGGCTTGGTGATTAAAGCGTTGCTGAAGCGGATCGAGTTCGCGATTAAAGTTGCGAGTTCTGGTTGCCATGGGAACGTCCTCATCTTAGTTGTTGCGACTGCAGTGGCCTCGCCTTTATTGTGAACAGGGTCAGTGTGGGTGATAAACGCACATGGTAAAAACTGAACACCCCTCTGGAGCCGGCATTTTATCCGTGACCTCCACATGACGATTTCTTTCGTCTCAGGTGTCTGTCATGATCATGAGTGGTCACAGGCAAGTTTTGGGTTCAAATACCGGCTCCAGATGGGTGTTCAGTTTTTACCATGTGCATTTAGTATCCACACTGACCCTCCCTCGGACGTGTCCTGTAGGTAGAGCTTCGCTTCTGGTCGCGGGGTTGGGAGAGAGAGTTCGCATCGATGGGTGACGGTCGAACCTTCAGGACGCGAACAGCCACGGCCAAGATCAGGATCAAGCAAAGGGATGCTACTCGCTGCCGCTCGATACAACGGCAGGGTTGACCAGGGGGGGGGGGGGGGGGGGGGGG
>CABIKL010002626.1:0-12266 GCA_902196195.1 Aptinothrips rufus
GGGGGGGGGGGGGGGGGGGGGGGGGGGGGGGGGGGGGGGGGGGGGCGGGGCGGGGCGGGGCGGGGCGGGGCGGGGCGTCGCAGGGGATAGGAGGGCGGAGCGGGGATGCACGGTGCTGGACGGGGCTAGCGTGGGACGGAATCTGGGTCGCGAGTACACTCATTGGCAGCTGCTCCGTGATATATAGAGCGCAGCAAAAAATAATGATCACCCAGAGTGTAATGTGGTCGCCTTTTCACGACTCCTGCTGCTAGCTGTGCGGCCTCCACGCACCCCACCTCGGTCGATTGTCACGTTGCATTACTAACAGGGCAGGGGCTCTCGCACTTCCATCCATCCAAAAGGGGGATTCTAAGTAATTAAATCATCCCGTGAGCTAAAAATCACTCATCATAAAACGTCGTGGCTCCAAAAGGATTACACGAGGATTAGTCCTAATATCGCGTTAGAGCACAGTATCAAAAGCTAACGTTTTATGTCGTGTGTGTTAGCGTGGTACTGCGTAGGGTGTTGGAGCAGGGACGGTGAAAACTGGAAAACGTTCTACGAATTGCCTAGTGCCTAGTGGTCACCAAGGAAAAGCTGTTCCTGAATCTAATGGAATGTGTTATTTGGTTTCATCTCAAGATTGGCTTGAAGTAAACAAGCACATTTTCTATTCCATTCAAGCGAAATTTGGGCTTGTTTCAAGAACAGTGTGCTTGACTTAACCCCAAGGGCCCCTAAACCAAGCTTCCTGAATTTCAATCAAGCTCAAGATCAAGCACCAACAATCAAGAATTGTACTGAAACGTAAACAGATCTGCGAATTCGGACAGCAGGCTGACTTTGTACTCCAGCTTAAAAGCCAGAAACCGATTTCAAATACTGACTGCGTTTGTATCAAATTGTGTGCTTTTAACGAGGAAAAGTTTGAAACTTTGAGCTCTACATTCGTTGAAAGTGAGATGCGGCCAAAGTTAGCTCACTTTCCAAAATCTGCCCGCGTCCCAAAATTACCCCGCCCTGGTCACTTCTGTGACGGCACCCGTTACAATGGGCTGGTGGCAAGGGCTGCACACTGTGTCCCCTCATTCATCCCACCACACCCTTCCGTAGGCCTAGGCTTTCACACGCACTGTGCGCACCGTACCGCACCGCCCACGCCGCCCAGCCAGACAGCCAGCCAGTCAGCCTGCCGTAGTGCACGACGACACCACGCCACGCCAGGCCAGGCCACGCCACTGCCGCATGCGACATGGACATCAAAGGGACGTCATGCCCTACATGTGATATGAGCACTGGCTAGCGTGAACTCCCTCATGACATGTGGCTGCGCCTGCTGCCTTCCGACCAGCCCCGCCTCGCTCCGCCCCACCCCGAGATAACCGTCAACGGTCTTCACTTATCCTGCTGCCCGGCTACTGCACCCAGATAAACTGAATCGGAAATCTAGGAATGGATCTTGTATAGTTATATTTGCGTACACACTTTAAATGTTTGGTGCAATTCAGGTGAGCAGGGCATTTTGCTTTCACAGTGAAAACTGTACAAAGACCCATTAGCCCAATTGCATCTGTGCGTACTTTGTGTACAATAAAACTTACCCACGCCAGGAATGTGTGCGTTAGATGATGATAAATTGGCACCTTGGACTTTGCGAAGAAGCTTGGTATAGTAATGAAGCTGCTTTCTGCGAGGTTGAGGTATATCATCTGCCCAACTATAAGTTAGCCATTGTGTACAAATTTCAGCAACCTTCTTTTTTAAGAGTAGAATTTGATAAAGACTTGAAATCACGTTTGGGAATAAAACACGAGCTACACCAGTTTTACAATGTCCTTATAAACCCAACTCATAAAATAACATTTCAAAATTTGCAATTCAAGGGCTGCGTTCTGACGAAATCGTGTACTTCTGGGCACAAAATTTGATCCAAAGATTGCCGACCCCAGCTAGGTGAATCTGGGTGGTCGATAATCCCTCCCTGGAGGAAGAATGGATTTATAGAAAGCTGTGGAGGGGCTGTCCCGAGTGTCGACTGGACGCAGTGTGTCCGGCCTGAGTCGGCTGTAAGCCCAGGACAAGCCACCTGCAACAACAGTCAGCAGAGCCAGACAAAGCCGTGCTCAGACAACACGCGTTGCAGGCCAGGGCGAGTCAGAGCAAAGCTGTTATCGATTCAGTAGCGTGACTTTACTCAAGCATTTGCAGTCATGGCTATAATTTTCTTCTTATTTAAAAATCCATCTGACCGTTCGGAAGTCATCGTGAGAGCAAGATACAAACACAGACAAATAAGAAATAAACAATAATAAAAAAAGGGATTTGTTGTTGCGGTCGAAAAACTCGCTTCGCCTAAGCTCAGCCAATGATTCTTTCAATAGGGGAGACGGTGGCGTCGGTAAATGAAATTAGAAGTGGAGGACATGTCAGAAGCACAGCGCTGCGGGTGGACTGAACCAAGCAACACAACGTGACACTTCATCCAAAACAAACAAATCAGAATCAAGTCTATGTGCCAGCGCGCTTAGCGTCCGCCTCCTGTTCCGCGAGCTTTACACGCCTCGTGCGACTATTCAACCGAGAACTAGACAGCCCAATTTTTGACATGCGCAAACCAATAAAGCCCCCGTCGCACCGCTTTCGCTCAGTTCTGCGGCGGGGGCCGCATTGGGCCACCATAAAAAGCGCGGGAAACGAGGGGAATAAGTCTTTGAAAGAGCACGCAAAGGAAAAAAACTGTTTCCTGGAGCGCAATACACCGGTGCAAGTCAACCTGGTCCCCCACGCTACGCTGACCCAGCAGATCAGGCAGCGTGCCGCTGCTCCGAGAAGAGCGGAGGGTAGCGGTGCAGGCAGGAGGGCGAGGCGAAGGGGACGGGGCACAGTGGGTACGGAGGCAAAAGCAACGCCCTCAAAGCCCTGCTTCTACCGTCATCCACAAATTGATTTCTTCTCTGGTGGGTAAGCGGTGTATGAGGAGGAGATAGTGCTGAAAGACCTCCGAGCGAACCTCAGCAGGTGTACTTTTTTTACCGGCTGATATAACTGTCTTCGTTATTGATCTCACACTGCAGCGGAAAGCGCGATTCGGAAGGAAAATGCAAACAAAATGTTGTATGGCAAAACTTTCAATGGATCTTCTCCATCGAAGTCGTGGCAGAAACTACAGTAAATAACGGGCGCATTCTTTCGAGACACATGCCTTTTTTTGTTCTAGTGATGAATTTTAATTTTGGAATTTGAAATTTAGATGAATTATTAAGCCAGTGACAGTGAAATTTCTTTGATTACCTCATCCGGAAATTACTTCAATTGACTTGAGATGATGCCACAAAACTATCACTTTTTAAATTGGTCAGTCAGTTCGAAAATAACATGCATGTTTTGCATTTGAATAAGTATAGTCTACCAAAGTTTTAAGATTTGTTTGATCTTCTGATGAAGCTACCGGTAAGAAAGGCATCCGTTGCTTGATAAAATTCTCTTAAATGAGTACATCTTGTTCGAGGTGGTCCACTATTCGGGGTGGATCCAGAGCTTCTCCCAATCCGAGCAGGCTATTCCCCAGGCATGGTCGTGGCTGCTGATCGCTGCTGATCCAGCTCTGTGGCTGGTGGCTGGTCTGGTCCGGCATGCAGAGCTGGCTGACTCCCGCGACTAAATGGCTCGTAATGCAATCGTATTCGGTTTGTCACGGGCAAATCGGGGCAGACAAGGCGACGAGGCGTTCCTGCTTCGCGGACTTTCCCCCTCCCCTCCGCCAGCCCTGCTGCAGCCCGAGCCGCACGTGGCTGCCTTTGAAGCGCTTATTGCGTATCAACGCAGCAACGGCGCACCCGCGCTGTGAACAGAGTAGACAGCTACGGGAATGGTGAGGTGGCGCCTTGCAGGCGTGCCGAGCCGAGCCGAGCCGAGCCGAGCAGCGGCGTGCTCCTGACAGGCGTCATGCAGACAATACATGTGTGCTCATGTCACTCTACTTCTTGGAAATGGCCCCCCTGCAAAGATGAGGGTACGGCGCGGTAGCCGAGGAGCGAGGCGAGGGAGGAAGTAAAGAAGGAGCCGGCAGCGTGACGTTAAGACGTATTAAGTTGACGTTGCACCAAAACATTCATGATGGGCGCTACAGGAAGAGGATCCTCCTGCCACATGGCCAGAACCACGTCCTCGTGTCGGCGATATTGACCTTGTCTTTCCACGCGGGTGCTCTTACAAGGACAGCTTTTACTTACACTCTTTAGTTTGTGACCTGAGGTGCCTGACCTTATGACACTTGAGACCGCTTAATTGTTGTTTTAAGTTTAAAATTTAAGTCATGATGCTTAAGGTAGTAACCGTTTAGAGATTCTGACGAGCAACCTGTGAAGGCGAACGCGGTAGACAATTTCGAATATAGGATACGGGGAATATGGGGAAAACAAGCTAATTAGATGTAAAAATTCTTAATTATTTGTCTCCTATCGGCTATCTTTGGCTTCCTCGTGTCATGGATGAGACCTTGCCTTCCTTCCAGCAGACTAACGTAAGGGAAGTAAGACCGCTCCCGCATATTGTGGCCCCCAGCAGTTGTCCTACACCTACAGGACTTTTTTTACGAATAAATAGTTTCGAGGTTTTCGTTTCGTGAAAGTTCTCTTGTGCAAGGATCTCAAAGTGTAATTTCAAATGCTTGAGACTCGAGGTTCGAGTTGTTAAAAATGCTGCACTCAAAAGCATCAAAGGACAGTCTTTTTGAGAATCATACCCAATAATCTACATAAATTTCTGTTCATAATTTTTTGCTTGATTCAGGATTTCTCAAATTGAAAATCTCGTACCAAGAAGAAAAAGTACATTACATAATAATATCCAAGCAGAGTAATACACAAGTCCTCGATTCAATGAGCTCAAGTACTTCGGTGTCGTGCCAATAACGAGTAGCGCGCTGCGAGTGATGATGGGCTCACCTTGCCGCGACGGAAGAGCGTCTTGGCACCGTCCTGCCCCTTGGCGCGCCACCATGAGATGACAGCCTGAGGGCGGGAGCCCTTGCTCTCACAGGTGAGGACGGCCTCGTGGTCGGCCACCATCTGCTCGGGCTTGGACGTCAGGCGGGTCATGATGGGTGCAACTGGGAACAAAAGTATTCTTCTTTCATTCAAATATTCGTACCGCAGCTGTAGGCTATTCCGAAAAATCAATCTAATCATAGCACACATCATAGCACACATCATAGCGTTCGAGAGGGAACAGCTGTTTTCAAGTAGCTACCAGTAAAGGACCATGTGTTCGAATCACTTTGAGTTTAAGGTACCACAATGTTACACGACTCCAATTTCATTCACAAATGACTAAATTTAGAAGCTACCACAGACAAATCAGATTATGACCATAAACACCAATGTGTGCAAGATACGGTGGGAGATACTGACAACGTTCTTTAGTTTAAAAGCTTCGCTTGTGCGCTTGGCATTGGCCTTTGGACTACTTGAGATCTTAAGCCAGTATTTCCAGTCAATTGCTTGAAGAAAAGTAAGAACTTGGAGTGGCTGTCTAGGAAAACATAAAAGAGAATGCAGAAGGCAACAAACTGGAATCCACTGCTTTTCTTTGAGAGAATGCGGAGACAACCGTGTATTTTGCTTAGTTCATTGCTTTGTATAAACAAAGGAAAATGCAGCACAGGCCAACAACGAACAAAGTACTCCACTCTGCTTCTGTAGTGGACGACCCGGCGGCATTTGGGGGTAAGATTTGACCTCTATATGAAGTAAAATTGAAGAGTAGACAGCTACCTTGCAATCGCTTCAAAATACTACACTCCACTGATTTGAAGAGTAATTTTAGTTTTGATTGTAATTTTGTATGTATGTTTTGTATTTGTATGTAATATCTTTTCAAAATGCATTTAATTCCGCAGGCATTTTATTAATGTCAATGAAAATTAAGGTACACTTTTAGGGAAAAAGAAAGACAAAGTAGAATTTTGATTTTAGTCCACTCTGCGAAGCTAACATGGAAACTGAAGCTGTCCTCATCTCAGGCATAGGATCTATCTATCTCGAGTGCTTGTTGACGGGACTGTACTCACGGATCATCTCGAGGCGGACGGAGCGCTGGGTGGGGTCGCGTAGCTTCGTGTTGGAGGCCTGGCAGCGGTACGTGTTGTTGAGGTGGCGCCGCATCATGGCGTGCTCCTGCAGCCTAGACACCAGCACATTCTCTTCGGGCCGCTCCACGAAGCCGTCCACCATGCGGTCGTTGACAAACCACGTCAGCGTGGGCGGCGGCCGGCCTGCGGGCACAGAGAACCAGGCGATGAAGCGCAGGAGTAGCGCCAAACAACTCCTAATACACTTTCATATCCATCCCTTTTCTCGAGAACGTGTGCACGATAAGAAAAATACGTGGCAGATGAATTCGGTCGGTAACATTTACATCTACAAGTCAGCATCATTACGGTATCTTAAACAGCCTGGACGACTGATAGACAAAGGATGAGTGGAAATATTGCACAGGGTGTATAAAATAATCTTAACTAAATCTCTAAACCACAGCAAAAATTCAAAGAATTTGGCGTTCGATACTGAAAATTGAGCTCAAATTTAACATATTTTGTTTTGACTACTGTCAGATCGTCCAGATAGGTTTTAAAACCGTAAGGTGCTTTGTGGCACCTGAACTTGTTGCGCAGTTAATTAGAATGTCAAAGGTCTTTTTCGCATAATAGTGTGCAGAATTAAGCGAGGTTTTGGTTCCATCCCTCTCCCCACTCTTATTTAAAATTTGCGAACAGCTAGGGATGTGTACGGACGTGGACAAGATGTTGATATTTTTTTGAATAGTTACGGCATGGTGACTTATACGAAATTTCAGAAGAAGTTTTCAAAATTAGGCTACTTTTTCTAATTCCAAGCACAAAAAATATTCCTTCATGTACTAGCTGTGTGCAATGTTGTCAACATTGTTGAAATAAATCAGGGTGAACTAAAGTTTGATCGGACGTTGTGAGCCGCTACAGCATGAGCTATTCTCAACTGAAGTTTCATATCGATAGAGATTGCCACCAGGATTGTCTCGCTCCAAACCCAATTACCGCTGAGGAGCAAACTCCACCTGCAGAGTGATGGGAAAGTTTCAGGCTTTCACTGGGTATTGCATTGACGTCACCCGCTCGGAGTACAACGAGGAAAGGAGGCTAGGATTAGGGGAGGAATAGAGAAGTGGAGGTTGGAAAATGATCCCGTGTAAGCGGTCCTTACACCGGTAAGCTTCTCGAGACAATATGAAAGAAGAAGTTTGCAGCTAGAGGAAGTTGAAGGGGATCATTGTTAGGTGAAGTGCGAAACAGGAGCAGCTCTGCTGCAAGACGGGGAAGGATAGGAAAGGACTCGACGAGGAGGAAGAGGAGCGAGCATCGGAACTTGACAGAATAGAGAGGAAGCGGGGACCGAATGAAGCAAGACCCACCCTGCTCAGCACAAACCTGGCACAAACCACCTTCACCACGTCCATCTCAACCGGAAGGATAAACCCGGGATCCAAACAGGTACTGAGTGCCAACGGGTTTGCATTCTACGATGTCGTAACGCAAACAAGTTTGCCATGAGTAGGTTGTCTTGTCAATCTTTAAATGACCGAATAGCCGATGAAAATGAGTGTGTTTGTCGCTATTTGACGGTACTATCTCAAAGCGTCGACGCGTCTGAATCATGTCAGAACAGATAGTCGATAATGAATCAACCACGTTGCCTGACAAAAAAGAGACGCAAATTCATCGATATCTAGTAGCCAAGGCATCGATTATTTTAAATTGTAAACGCGTTGATCTTGTTTACGTCGAGGCAAAGCAGAGGCAACGTTGGGGTCATTTAAATAAATCTTGCATGATACTGTATGCTACGTCATTCGACGACTTAAGATGGCCTCATAACGTCGCAGACCACCTCGGATACGTGACAGTCGTTGAACTGCATTGTATCATAGCTAAAAGCACTCTCTTGCTTCTGAATCTGGAGTTACAGCCGAGTTTCCACCGTTGTTCTCAGTTTCCCGGGCGTCAGGCCGAGGGAGCGCAGTCTTTGGAAATCATCAGCAAGTTCAGTTTCGGTCGTTTCCCGTGTCGATTTCGCAGTCAATAAGCCCGTTTCCTGAATGGCGCCTGATGGGACATAAGGAAAAGTGAGGGAGGGGGAGGGGGAGGCGGGGGATCTGCTTGCAACACTACAGCGCTCTGCTCCATCGTCTCCCGGCAAACTTACTTTCAAGGTCCATTGTTTCACGACGTATCAGGGTATCTTGTTTCTCGCGGGATGTTGTCATGCGCCTGGGGCGGGTGAAGACGACCGAAGCAGGGGGAAAGGGGGGGGGGGGCGGAGGCTAACTGCCGTGCAAATTGGGCGGGGGAGGAGAGGAGCTGAAAGTGCAGCGGGGTAGAGCATCCAAAACATCGCACAAGTTTTAGAAGGCAGAAGGAATGGGGTAGAACAAACGGTCGGCAAGGGGGTCAGCGACGAGAGGGGCACGGCAAGTGAAAAGACGAATGGGCGCAAGAGGAGAAGGGTAATTAGAGAGGAGGAGTATAGGGAGCGGAGAAAATAAAACCTCAGGAGTGAAACTGGACTTACGAACACAAACTTATTCAATGTAGACGTATAAAAAGCAAACGATTTCTACATTCAGATGAGATTTGAAAAACCTTGTTACTTCGAGACGAGCAGGTAAAGTCTGTAACATTAAATTTTTGAAAGGGAAGTTGCAACTGGATGGTATTAGAATGCATCGATGCATGACTTTCTACCCCACGTTGCGGACCCAACTCGCCTCGCTCACGTTGAATGGTGCAGACTCTAAACGACCTTGCGGGTCCATTGCAAGGCGCGTGCTTAAGGATTCATCCCCGTGCCATCGGGGAGCGATGAGGGCAGGCGACGGAGAGGCCGAGTGTGCGTAGTGTCGCCTGAGCGCGTGCTCACGGCCGTGGAATCACCTCACGCGCCTATTGAATCGCCAGGCGTTGCGGGACAGGGCGGGGCGGGGCGGGGCGGGACAAGCGGCCACCCCCCAACCACCCACCCCTGCCCACCCCCCGCCCCAGCACTCACCCTCCACCCTTCCGGCCACAGCGTGTCCCCGCGGGTGCAATGCGGAGTCTGATTGTGGCTGCAGAAACGCCTTGGGACAGATTTCCTCGCCTCAACCAGCATGCGTAGAATCCTTTACGGAAAGAACAGTGTTTAAGTTCTTAAGGGTAGAAAAATTCTCATACGAGACGAAATTTTGCGTGAAATTTCCTTAAAGGCTCCATTGTTAACAGATGGGTCGGGGGTCGAACCAACAAATGCCTGCGTTGCTCGCTACGGTGTTTACGCCTATAGGACCGTACGATAATTTCATGGAAATTTGCGTCAGCTATGGCACATTTTACACAAATTTTCGTTGGCTTTGAAAAGTTTTGGATAGCTTTTTCTGTGAGAAACTATTTCTATCTGAAAACGACTGTATCAAAACAGTCCCGTGCATAGCAGACAGAGTGGGAAAGGGGGGAGGGGGACACGCGGACGATGTAACAATTTTGGAAATGCATGTCCATGCCACTTCAACAGAAAACAATTTTGGGAGTCACGCGTTGAGTTAATATAATATACGAACGAAACTGGAGTCGGAATGCAAGCGATGTCAAGAAACAGGATTAAAAAGTATTGAAAGTTAATATTAGAGTTGAGATTTCACAGGGAATCCATCCACCCCAGCCAAGCATTTCATGCCATTCTGGCGGTAGAAGCCAGCACTGCAGGCCACACTCTCAAAATCTCATATCAAAACAGATCATACCATAATTATGTCTTAAAAATTGCCACGTATGTACCACAAGAACGATATTTGAATATGAATGACTTCTTTTCCTACATGAGGTACCGGAATTCATTAAGAGTTATATATATATATGCTTCATAGAGGAGACATATAATGTTTTGGATCTGTACTCCGGCTCAACATTTAGCCATGGCGTAACGGTGGAAGCTCCCCAAATCCATAATATGAAATTATGCCAGTCAGATACGATACATATATGAATCATGTATGAGACATATATGAATCATATGTATGAGACATATATGAATCATGTATGAGACATATGTGAACAACATATATGAACTGCACGGTAAAAACGGATCTTTGAAATTCAAAGCAAGGGGGATGACGCCATGCCTTTTATAGGGCCATCCACCATCCTTGAATTTCAATGAAATGCATTTTCCGTGCGTTTTTCGTGAGCATCACAAAGAAATTCTAACACTTTTGGTCAAAATGAGGAAATATGTGCCCATTGTATTGTGCCGGTGCTAATCACCTTGCCCGTTTAACGGAGAAATGAATCCCTGAACGATCCTATACGGAGGATGGTATCCCACAGGTGATTTATTGCTTGGAGAGGAATGGAGAGGTGAGATAGGTACGGGTAGGAGCTGCCCGCTAGGACAGGCCAGGCTGACGGAACAAAACAGGGTGAAGAATGTTGCCCAGTGACGGCAAGCAGGAAAGATAAAGAAAACAGTAGCTGCTCGAGAAGAAGCGGATTTACGAGCCTCTCTCCCTCTCCGGGCCGAGGAGAAACAGCATTATCTGTTCAGTGTTCGGTAATTCACTTTAGCTGACCAGCCATTAGTCATTACCATCGCCATCGATCAATATCAACGGAGCGAATAAAAACCAATCGATATTAATCGGAGATGAGGAATATAGGACGTGAACTCGCGTCGCTGACTCAGGAACAGAGGTCGTGCGAAAACAGCGGACTTTCTTTTAGTCTGTAAATATTCCAATTATAGCGAGTTATAGTGACATCTTCCTGAGGGATGAGTGAACTGAAAGTCGATGCAAGCGTTTGCTCACAATGGAATATATTTGGCATTCCACCCTTTTTGTACGTTGATTTTTTTTCGCACAAATGTACCTAAAGAGCACTTTGAGCATCTGAATTTGTATTCAAAATATTCTGGTTACTACTTCAATATTCTCAACGCGTTAGCGGAGGGACAGCGCACCTCTCAGCCTCACGTCTTCCTGAGTGTCACGACACGCGACTAGAGCTCCAATACAAGTCAGTGCGAGAAAATAGGTTCATGGCCCCATTTTGGGCCACTGGCCCTAATTCGAGCATCTCATACCCTTTAAATCGGTATCAGACGACACGGAAATTTGAAAGATAAAGTTCAAATTGCAATCTATTCCATTTTTTTATCACCTAGGATATAGCCTGCAAGAAATTTAACGAGGCTGGCCCGTATCTGGATCAGAGGCCCGAAACTGGGCCCATACTCTTGGTCTGTGACAAAGTAATGTGTTAAATCCAAAAACCTTTCACCATAGAAAGAAATCCAAGCAAGGTGAATCTTCAAAGCAAGCGATCCCAATTCCAACGTGACGTGCATGCCGAGAAGCATCAGTGAGCGATGCAGGAGTGTCATGACGGTGGCAGGCGTGCTAGACAGTCGATGGAGTGAGTCCTCCCCGGCCCGGCCCGCCTCGCCCCGCCCCGCCCCGCCCCGCCACGCCCCGCCACGGGGCATGTGACAGCAGGGAAATGAGATGCGATGCGCAGGGGCCGCGCGGCGGGAGGAGTTCGGCTGGCATTAGATGGGACGGACAGCTTCACGCCGTGCAGCCACTGAAATCTGATGACTTCAAGGAGTTACCGCGCTGTATAACCGAGGAGTTATATTACTTTCGTGCGAGACACAAGGTAGCGTAACCGATATGACGAACCTGAAATATAGTACCTCTACTTTTTTTTTCCATAAATTTTAAAATTTTGGAAAATTTTCCAGAAATGCGGTTGAATTGGGACAGCTTAATCTGTCTGTAATAGATAAGTAGCACAGGAATATTGTACAGTACTGCACTCCTGGATGACGCGTCAGCTTTAAGCTGCTGCCTATTATTTCATTTTTGTATGTCAATCTTCCTAGAAATATAAAGTTGATTTTGAAGAAAATAACAGTTTTAAAAGCTGCGAATAAGGTGCACGAACTGTTCGTATTTTTAAGGAAAAGATATCATGATCGCGTCAAATTCGGCTTTGCATTTCGATATATCCCAGAGAGCGACACCAACGCGACGCCATCGGCAGCCACCAACTCATCAAAGAGACGACGGTCGGGTTAAAGAGGGCTGCGGGAGCGTCATGGAAGAGGAGGAAGCGAGCAGGCGGAACAGGACGGATGGCTTTACAAGCACTGCGCGGTGAACCTGCATCCCCCTGCTCGCCCTCTGGAGCCGCAACGCACCCCATCCCCCCC
>CABIKL010002627.1:0-12265 GCA_902196195.1 Aptinothrips rufus
CTTTTGCAGGTATGCTTAGCATCTATGAACTAACTCCAGATCTAGGCACTTCAAAAGTACAAGCCAGAAAAATAACAAGAATAACATAGAAAATAAAGAAAGGAAAGTTTAACAGCTTTCAATGTTGAATCCCTGCAGATGAGAGAGCAACTTTTGACTTGAAGGGGATAAGATGTAAGTATAAAAACGGTAACATAATTAAACTATTTACTCTTCATATGTAAAAAAAATTAAAAACAAAATAGATAAAAATAGAAAAAAATAAGAAATAATAACAAAAGTAACAGTTGATATCAAAACAAACAACGATTTAAGAGTTAAAAAAAATACAGGTACTTTAAGCAGAAGGCACACCACTGTTAATGTGCAGTTTTGCCAACAACACATTAAATTGTGCCACATACTTCAATCATTCAAAGAAAATCTGCTTTCAAACAAACGAGCATGCAGTGGGTATGAAAATTGAAGAGTGGAACATCAGGTCCAGATTGATTTGTTAGATGAGTGACAAATAACTTTCTAAATGAGAACAAAATAACATTTTCAAGTGGTTACAATCAATTAGGTCCTCGTCTGAATTGAGATTAAGGTAAACATTAATTCACTTCCCTGACCAACTTGAATATATCACATTCCAATCCAAAAGATTTCCATGACTTATACTGTTGATATGATAGATGCTCACAAAGTAAGGTCAATAATTCTCATAATGCTTTTCTGGGATACCTTTCGTGATACCTTTAAATGCTTGTGCATATTTTGGGTATTTGGTATTGATGACAGAGCATTAGAAAGACCGATAAACAAAAGAACAGCGCATTGAAAATAGGAATGGTAGGGCATTAAGAATTAAATAGTTGCAATACAAAAAAGACATAAACTCATTTAAGAACACAGCAGGTGTTGAGAGCGTATGCAAAAAGTTATTCTCAAGAGCAATGACTTATTTGATGCACAACAGGATACAAAATAATGAGTCAAAAAGAGCAAATCAAAAGGTAACCTTAAGTATAGTTTTTGCTACACCTTCTCGGAATGTCACCTTGCCTTTTACTCTTCCATGACATACCATGCAGCTTCATGTCGGATATGTAACACAAACTAAGACATTAACTTTAAAAGGAGATTTACAGTGATATGTGATCACACAGGATATAAAATGGTAACTCACACAAGTAAGGCGTCATTCAAGCAACTTTGCCGGCCTTTTAAGAATGCTTAATATAAAAAGAAAACAATCAATGCAGCCAAAAATAAAAATAAAAATGGGAACATTAAAATGATGGAATTTGTTACATGCATTCTCACATAACAAACGATACAGATTACATAAAAATACTGATGAAGACAGAAATACATTAGGGTTAAAATTTTTCTCAAAAATCTATTTGATGAGAAAAAGCTCTCCGAACAAATAAGATGTCATTTAGCATTTTAATACCACAGCAATTTCAAAATTTCACGCCTTTGAATCACACAAGGAATTAATCTTAGAGCATTGAAATGATCAACATCTCAAATGAACTAATAAAGCATACAATTAATACTTTAATGTAGACCATTGAAAATGCAATGCATTCCAATGGTAGTGCACTTGAAAAATCAAGTCCTCTAGAAAATGAATGTTGTGCTCATCTGAGTATTATATGGAATGCATAACAGAAAATATTTCCCAGCTAAACATCGCCACAACAAGTCTTGTTGCTCTGGTTAAGTCTCTTGTAAAGGCAACATAAAGTCCTGCTAGCCAAATAAAAGCATGGCTAATTTCCGCTTCAGATAGGTATGCAAAATATCTTCATAAAACATCAGCAACCTCTAACTCGACATGTTTGCAACATTAAAAGCATTTCTATACCTTTAAAACAGTAACATTAAAGTGCAAAAGCATCTTGAAAGAAAACAATATAACGTGTTTTAAAGTAATACAAAAAATTAAATTCTCTCAAAAAGTAAAGTAGAATCACAAAAGAATGAAGAACACTGAACAGTTTCATAGACTGCGGTGGATGAGAAGAATTAGAAGATCAGAGACAATGACTCTCTTCAAGTCTTCCATGCCATTACTACCTTCTTGAATGGCACAAACAAGGAATGTGATTGATCACTGTAGACAAAAAAAAATACTTTCTCTTAGTAGAAGAAAATCTTGATTTAAAACTCTGCCCATTGACACAGTAAGATGATTTACTATTACTGTTCACGAAGGAAACCCAATCAAATAATTACCATTCAAAGTACCGACGTCCTCGAAACGATCCGTCTGAGTCTCCACCTCCAGTCGGTAGTTCAATGCCAACATGCGGGTCGGCGAGACCAGCAACAGCACCCACATAGCGTACTCTTCCAACAGTTACCCGTCCATCAGCAGTAATTACTTTTACCAAGTGGTCTATTTTTAGATCATTGGCGGCTTTGGGCAAGTATGGTTGAACAGGCTTTGGTGCAATCAAATCTGTTACCATAGAGCCACAATCAGAGATAAAACAATGTGAATGTGAACAGCTCAACAGCATCAAGCAAGATATTAACTCACAATCACCTAGAATAATATGAGATTCTACAAAAGCTAGAAGTGAAGAACTTGTATCTGGGGCTTACCTCTTCCAGCATCTGGATCTGAGTGCCTACGAGCCATGCGGCGCTTGCCTCGTTGTGATAAGTCTGTCTTCGTTATGATAGAATCAATTGACCTTCTGACATAATCCTCCGCCTCATCTATGAGGGAATCTGTAGAATCACCACTGTCTCCATGACTGTCAGTAAGGCGCAAGTCTGGAAGAGATTGACCTCCTCTTCCTTGTCGACGAAGACAGGTACCTTAAATGACAAAAACAGAATAAAAAAATTATTAAAATCTTGTATGACTTGAAAAACACAAAAATCTGTGAGCATAAAATAAGTTGGTGAAATACACACAGAACATCAAACGCAACTTCAATATAATACTGAAAAACCTCAGAACTGAACAACAATAGTTTGATCAAATGTGCTAAATCAAGATTCTACTAGTTCTTGAAATTAGTAGGTACTAAAAAGCAATTCATCATAATGATGTAGTTTCATTTACTTCTACAATTCCTGAACATGCTCAGGATCTTTGTCCAATGAAAATAAGAAAAAGGAAAGGACAAGTACAAAAATATTCATTTCATATTACCTTGGAGAGACACCTTGCTACGGGCTCGATTTACATTAGATCCTAGACTGATGGATGGTGGGTAACGAAAGTTACAAAATGAAGCAGGTCCTGTGAGCTTGGAGCGTGACTCGGAGTATGGTGAATTCAAAGGTACACTACAGGTTCGGCTGTGAAGAACGCAATGTGTTGGAGAGGCCGGTTCAGATTGCCATGAGGATGAAGAAATGGATTTCTGGATGAGGTGCCCATGACGACACACATCAAGAGATGAAGCTGAAGGTTTCATTTCAGGACGTTTCTGGTCTACCTCATGAGGTTGAGGAGAGGTTGCAGATGATCGAGTGATCTGCAATCAAATAATAATGAAATGTCGGATGAGGTTGAAGGATAAGTCCTAAACTAGCACAGTAGTGGAAATGAAGTGTGACAAATAAATTTCTTTTGACATAATAACTATTTGATTAGTACAGTGGAGAGTCTCAGAACAAAGGATGCTATGCACCAGACAAGTGGTGTGTGGATCAAATAAAAAAAATTGAGCAATGAAGTATGACATTTTCACAAGAACACACAGCATACCTGGTACCGGTGTGGATATTCCCATTTCCCTTGAGTAACACACTCGCATGGAGACCACTGAAATCTTCCGTACTCTCTAGCATGTTGGTACCCAGGTGACACTAAACATGGACCCATAACATCTGGGTTTTTCATGTATGAAAAGGCTCTAGGAAAGTTGCGGTACAACCCTGATATTGTAGGTGTGATGATACTTGAATTCCCAATACCAGCAACACTAGATTCCAGAGCCAAATGATCAGCACTGCGAGATAGTTCGGGTACCATACTGGTGAAATTTATATCAGAAAGAAGAATCCTTCTTGCGTCTTGGTTGCGGTCACAAATTTTGAGAGAAGGTCGGCTTTGCATTGCTTGTCTAGTAGGAAGAGTAAATTTAGATGGTAAAGTGGTAAACTGATGGGAAACCTGTGTACAACAACACATATAATGTTTTAACATTGTGACACAAATTTAAAAAAGAAAAGAAATAATTTAACAGCATAGAATCACAAAAATTATCTCACCTTGTGAGCTAAATAACTTTCTGACTTCCAATGTGATGGTAACGCAGTGATATCTGTCTGAGCTTCAGATTCCCGCTTGATTGAACTATTAGATTCAATTAGGATTGGACGCATAGGTAATCGTTTAGAATCTGCAGACCCATTTGCTCGAGGACTTCGGGAAAATTTCACACCATGAGAAGGACTTTTTGAGGCAGACAAAACTTCCTTGTGGATGATAGGCCTGTACGGCATCGGACCGGGTAAAGTATTTCTTCTTAGAGCATTATTGTGTGGTGCTTCGTTTTCATCAATAATCCCACACTTAGATATGTCTGTCTCTACAACAACAGTCCATGGCATGCACAGACCAGTGTTCTCTTCATCAAACTGAGTGCTTTTCTCCACTGTGATTGGGAGAGAAGGTTGCCTATTTGCTGGTGACCAATTTTCGGAGTCAACTATCGACACTAAGTCTTCCTGCATAACACCTAACTCTTTAGTTTCCTCAGTGGTAAATATAAGCTCAATATCATCCAGTTCCTCCGATTCATTGTCAGAGTCTTGACTTTTCTCTTTCATCTCGTCAACATGCTCTGTCCTTTCATCCCTCTGAGGAGACTGTTCATCATTTGGAAGCTTCACATTTTTGCTTGAATCTGAAACTTGATCAATATCAATAACTCTGTCCTCCACTCCATGCTCCTTAGCTTCAGGGACATCTGTGCTTATTTCGTCTGTATGAATTTCATCTGTCTTTTCAATCCTGGGTTTTGTGTCATCCTCACTTATCTCAGCAGTTGCAATTTCAATTTCTTCCTTCTCATCTGCTGAGCTTGTGTTTTTAACATCTTGTTTTTCCAGTGGCTTTGAGGGATGAGAAGGCTGCTCGCATGGAGCCACTGACACTGAGTCAGTATCTAAACAGCTATTATCACTGGTTTTCTTCAAATCTTCCATTTTCCCACCTGTCCGAGACGTCAGCACTCTTTCTCGCAGGATATGATTTTCCAATGCAAGTTTTTCAATAGTTTCTGAATAAACCTTGTTGCTTGAACTTGAATTAACTTTCACTCGCAGCTGAAACAATTCAGAGCGAGACTGCTCTAAAGCGGCTCTTAGAGCTACAACTGTCTGGTGCAGTGCTCTGACAGTCTCAAGATTCAATTCAGAAGTTGATTGGGATGGCAAGTCACAAGAGTTGCTTTTATAATCCATTGGAAAGGAGGCTGAATTGGCTTGATACAAGATGACATACTGCAAATTCGACAATTTGAAAGTCTATTGTTCAAGTGCAGAGAGAATCTGTTCATGATGGAATGAAGAGGAATTTGCCAGTGGGTTCATTGACAGTGTATGTAATCCTGCAAAGAAAAAATAATTTAAGGTCAGATTTTCATACATACTTAAAAACATTCGAAGGTAAATACATTCAATACACATCACAACCAGGACAGGAACATACAGGTTAGGGCAGAGATTTGACTTCAGAGACTTGAATTATGCTCCTATGGAATGAACAATGGGGTGAAAACCACTTCAGCACACATTAAACGCTTTCTACTTATATTGCAAGTTGAAGCATATGTAGCAGTTAGCTTAAATTCAAAAAACTAGGGGAGCAAATGGCTGTAAGAGTTCTCGGCAAAAATAACAAGAGTAACAACCAGCAACCCACGAAATCAATATTAGAGAGGTTTAGGCAGGTTTAGTCCGAGGCGCAGATTTCGAGTAAGCTTCGAGAAACGTTCGAAAGGAACGTTAAACAAATTGACAATGTTCACAAACCTTTCCTTTCAAAATTTCTTGAAAAATCTAACCGAACAAATACAGTTTCATATCGACAGTCAACAAAAAACACAGCGACTAACACCAAAACTAGCAGAAGGACAGCGTCGAGCAGACAGAAAACACTACCGCCTGCTATTTGCTGCTAAAAATCAAAACATTTCTGACACAAGATAACAACCTAGCAACGGCATAAATCAACAGAACAGACGGATGTCTTTCCCCTCACTTTTCGGACAGGAAAATAAGACTGAATAATTTATTTTTATCTTTATTATCAAACTGAGCTGTCAATGCAGAGCCTAAACCTCAAAAGCTGAAACATAAAAGTTCGTCCAAATCCCGCACGCAGGTGTGTGTGTGGCTTCACTGGAGTTGTAAATGTAAACACAGCAGAAAGAAAGAATATGTGGTTAGAAATGCGCATGTTTTGACTAAACCTGGTTAATTTGAATTATCCAATGTTTATGCGTGCACATTCTAGAATTTTAAAGCTATGCTTTGTAAAGAAATGCTTTGTAGAAAAGGTCTTTCCTATTTCTTACGGGTTAACCTCCACCGACTGTTCTTAACTTCCAAGCGATGGAAGTCCCAAACTCACAAGGTATAAACTCATGCAGCAATCGACATTTTCACTTGAATGCTCCTCACAGAGAGTGGAAAACATTGCTCAGACATAGGGTTTAATTTTTGATTTCCTATTGCTATGAACCCGTCAGTTAATGCGTCTGTCGTATTGATCAAAGACTTCGAGACACTGCAATAGAAAGGCTCATATATTTTCTTGTCTCACAAAATAAACTTAAGTATAACTCTGCAATAGTTCTTAATATGTCGTTTTCCACACTGAATTCTTATCTTGTCGCAGTCGCCGTTGAAGCAGAACGCATAGAAAGTCCTATGAAAGTTTTGTGTACTAATATCTTATTGCACATGAAGCACATCTCTTATTTCATCTAATGCATTCCACTTCAACAGGAAAAGCAAAGAGAGAAACGCAGATTTACTTTGAAAGCACTCGCACAGTTCGATGATTTTTATGGATCTCTGTTTCAAGAGCAATGGCCATCAATTCGAATTGCATTGCTTTCACCGGAAAAGGAAGGAGTTGTTGTAAATAATTTCAGTGACAAGGAGAGTGTTATTAATAAACTGCAGGTACGTACTCTGGAAAGAGGAATGCCTTGAATTCATTTTTGACTATCATCTACAAGTATAATATAGAATAGTGAATCATAAAGGAAAGATGTCCCAAAAGTGGAGAATACGAAGAAATTGGCTGGCGGCCGGTACGTCATTCAAAACAAGCAGAAAGATTTCAATGGTTTGAGCCAATCATGACTTTCTGCTTTGCTTTGAATCCCGCAGCTAATTTCTCTTCTTTTTGACTTTTGGGAAATGTGTCGTATTCGGTTGAATTATTTTTTTATTTTTTTTATTAAGAATGAAGGAGCCTTCAATGTGCGCAACCTATTTAATGCACAACAAGAGCGTCAGAAGGAGCAGTCACATCATCAGCTTCAAGAAATATCTTCCAGTATTTACCAAATAGATGGTAGAATTGAAGACGCTTTGCTAAGACAGCAGAGAGCAGATTTAGATGAAATATATCCAGAGCCCCTGGACTCTGAAGTTGCCGGAGTAATTACCAAAAACTTAACAGAACACTCAAACAATACTGAAATAGATGATGAGAGTGATGGAAAAGGGTAAGAAAAGGAAATATTAGCTGTACCAAGACCATAAGCGGATTTGCTACCTGAAAATGTGATTTTTTTACAACTTTTGTTTTTGTAAGTTATGAATTTCTATTTTCATTGTCACCAGCAAAATATTGGATCCAACGAAGGACAAACCCTTGGCGGAGTCCTTAAAGACTGCTGACTATGACACAACTCGACTCATTTTACCTGGAGCCTCAGGGGCGATTCTCAGTGCCTCGCTGTATGATTTTATACCCACTACAAAACTGAAAGGCATGGATGATTATATCCCAGAATCCACTCACTATAGTTATTATAGAGATAGCTCAGAAGTTCCAATTGAATTCGAGGCTGAAAATGAAATTGAGTTTCCAAAGCAGCTTGATGTTTATGCTTTTGAACGCGGAAACTGCGATACTTTTGAGTATTCTAGAAAAGGATCTACCGACGTTTTGGGTAAGCAGAAACTGCTAGCAGCTTTATAACCAAAATCTTTCTATGAAACCTTTGAGTGTCAACTTTCATTATTCCAGATTACCATATATTAAGCGTTGGATTCCTTGCACCCGTCTTGGCCCTTGGATTAAGAAAAGGCGATTATGTATTAGATCTCACATCATCATCACTGGATGTTACTATGCTAATATCACAAACTTTAATCCCAGGTAAATATTCTGTTGAGATTTCATATCCTTTTTTACATTGAATGATCCTCTTTATTCATCTTGCTGGTGCATAAAGAAATGAAAATTTTGAATTTGAACTCAATCTGTAATTTTTGTTTCAGAAATGTTTGTAGTGAACTGTGAAGACGCAAAAAGGGCTCAGTACCTGTTGAGATCTCTGGGCTCATACATTTTTGATGTTTATGAGGACAAATCAAATATCATTGTCACAGATACGCATCCACTTGTTTTAGATGATTACGGCAAATTCGACAAGGTAATATATTTTTTCTTGTGCCCAGATGAGTTACCCTCTTTATTTGTCAATAACATTCAGGAAACTTTGATCTTTAGATTCTTGTGTCTGTGCCAAGCACTTTTGATCGCAAAGCAGTGAATGTGGAAGAGAATAATCTATTCAACCCTGCAAGAATTAAGGAAAGGATAAAGCTTCCAGAGGAACAAACAAAATTACTCAGGTACGAAATATGAGTCACAAAATAAGAGGTTTAAAAACATTAGTGGATTGTGTAATTATTAGTATGAAAATTGTGCATCACTCATTTGGATTTAATTTATGGTGCAGGAAAGCCTTAGAGCTGGTGAAAGAAGGTGGATCAGTGGTATACTGCACAGAGTCATTATCACCTATCCAAAATGATGCTGTGGTGCAACAAGCCTTGGAGGATATATGGCTCAAGTCTGGCTGTAAATTTATTATCAAGTGAGTGTTCTATTAATACTAACTCTTATGTGAATCAGTGTTAGTGCACATGTGCTTTGTTGCTGTGTTAGTAAAGTCTGCAGGTAATATTTCCTTTGAACCTTTTCACAGGGATTTATCCACAGGATTGGAACCATTACTTCCTTTCATAAAGTTAACAAAAAGTGGAAAGTTTGGTCACTTTGTCCTACCTTTTCTTCCCAATAACTGTGGCCCTCTCTATTTTTGCAAAATTGTAAAACCGTACACATCATAAGTTGTTAAATATTAAAAGCAAGATATATTTTGATCCTTAAACTATCATTAAGAAATTGAATCCATTATTTCTACCTCATTCCATCCATTATTTCTACCTCATTGAGTATTGGATTGCTTTGACTTCATCTAACCTTGGACACGTGTCCACGAGAGGTCAGTGGGACAATCGATATCAACCACAATGTGTTCCTGATTCTGTTATGGGCCTATGTTTATAACACCCTTCAACTGCCAGTACTGATAGCATGTATTGTGAAGTATAAGCTATTTATCATCAAATATTAAAACATAGTTTGTAGTGAAGGTGTGCCATATCATGGCTGGGCTGAGACTTGCTCTGGCGACTGACCTGACTTTACATGTTGCATCATGCGGAAAAAGAGGCAGAAGAAAAAAGTGAGCAAATCCTGAGCAGACTTAAAAACATCAAAGCCGTCAAGAAGACGAGATGGCATCCTACTGACACCCGCGAAAAACGGCCATATTTTTGTCACAAATGTATCCATATTTGCATAAGTTTTCAAAAAAATTTAAATACAGCATAAATATTCAATTTAGCCGCATTTGCCCATATGTACGGATGCAGCCCCTCACCCCCACCTCAGGTGCGTCGGCAGAGCCGACGTCCTCTGGAAGCTAGGCAAGCTGCACAACTTTCAGCCTGTAAATAGGCAAAAAGTGCAACATTCGCCTCCCCCATAAGGCATGGTCCTGGATCCGCGCCTGCAACTTTAACGAATTAACCGTCAATTTTCTAAATTTCTTTTACTACACATCGCAAAGTTACCATTAGTATCGATAATATGGGCTCGTATGGCTAAATTTAATATTGTTTTGCCATAATTACGATAATTTTTTAATGGCATATGTAGCCGTTTTCCGCGGGCACCTGCTAAATCACGTTAGCCGTCAGTATGATGTGTCGGACGCGAATAAGACGTGCATCGGACATCCCTGTTCTGGCTCTGGGTTCTCATATCATTGTGGCCGTGGCGGTGGGGAGAATTAGGGGGGGGGGGGGGGGGGGGGGAGCACTACTGCAGCTACTACGGCAGCGACCCTCACCGAAAATAGACGTCTACTAGATCTTGTAGATCATCTACTTTACATCTACAAGATCTACACTGATCTATAACTGCGTTAGACCAGATGTAAATGGATATAGACGTCTACTAGATGTCTAAACTACGTCTACCGATAGACGTCTATAGACATCTAGTAGACGTCTAATAGTCATACAAAAGTAATAATTTAGACATCTACTAGTCGCAGATGTTAGAGTCTGGTAGACCATCTCTTTAGACGTCTATTTTCCGTGTGGTGATGCAATGCGCGGGTGGCAAGACCCCTCCTGATTTGTCCCTCCATGACTGGCCCGTAGGCTGTCCTTGCCAGTCGGTCTGACCTGGCCTATTTTTCACCCGCATGTGGTGACAAGCTACCTGGTTGTCACTGCCGAGCCCGCCTTGATGGTTCTGCTGCCACTCCTCGACGCGATGGGCCGCGCTCTTTTAGAGCGCCGGGAACAAGATTGAATGAGTTAGCAAGCCAAAGAGAAATACAAAAATAGAAGATATCGAAACGATGTGGATTCAACGACGAAGAATGTCGCTGCCTTGTCAATTTTCGAGGTGGCGCTGCGCTGATTGACCGACGTCACACTGACAGACATGGACTATCGGTCAGTATGGCATCGGTCAGTCGGAATTGCTTGTCACAGGAAGAAACAGCCGTGATTCCGACTGACCGACGTGAGACTGACCGACGCTCGCATTCCTAGTCTCTTTGTTTATCTTGAGTTATTAATCGGTGGTAAAGTTACATTGAACGCGGCGCGTAAGCAGGGGCGTGAATACGACGTGGGTGTGAGCACCCCCAAAAACCCTATGGGCAACCCCTGTGAATCGCCCACATCCGTGGAGTTTGGGGAAAAGAAATAGAGTTATTTTATTTTAATTATTTTTTATTTTGAATAGTGTGAGAACAATTTCAAAACAAAATACATAGACTGGAGGCGTCAGTGCTAATTGCTAATGAGTCTGACTCAGCCATGTCTATTGATTTGAGTGCTCTGATACAGAAAAGTCGCTGATTCAGCTCCGAGGCGCTTAAAACTCGAAAAATAAAAGAATTTATTCTAACACACAATAAGTCAATGAACTGTGTGAAAACACTGGACTTTTTTTTTCCTACGAAACTCAGGCTGGGCAACACACTTCCCATGGCCCCTGAGGGGCAGGCAACCCACAACAGAGCACCCCCTAAGACACCGCGTTCAGTGTAACTTTACCATCGATTAATAACTCAAGATAAACAAGAGACTGTGCACTGCATGAGATCCACCCAGCATCGCTGCGTCACCCGAGCTCACGAGCGGGCCCGTGAGATGCGCGTGCGGGTCCTGCGTATGTTGACATCCCTGCTGTTCTGTGTGGAGGAAATTGGAATTTTTAAATTTGCATTTTGTTATTTATTCGCATTTGGAATTACTGATGACAGTTGTTTAATTTAAGAATGAATGAAAGCGTCTGACTTGCGTGTCGCAACCGGCAACGTAACGAGTTTATCGACCGACCCAAGGACCGACAATTTAGTCACTCGATCGACTCGACTCGATCGGCCACTCCCTCGACTTTTCCATGAAGAGATACTTGCGACTCTCACACAACTAGGGACCATCCTCTCCTCTAAACGACACGAACGGGATACCTTTCCCGCGCATTTGGCAAAGCAGATGCCCAGTCAGAGCAGTTAGAACGGGGTTACTGACCTCTCCGGAGACGTCAAACGATGGATTTCGTGACTAATTCGCGAGGGGGAACGCACACCGGGAGAAGGCGTACACCATATGACGATTTTGTTCGATTTCTGTGTGATTTTGCGTGATTTTTTTTTTCGGAGAAACGTACACCGATTTTTTT
>CABIKL010002628.1:0-12264 GCA_902196195.1 Aptinothrips rufus
AGCGGGGCGGGGCGGGGTTGGGCGGGGCGGGGCGGAGCGGGGCGGGTCGGGGCGTGGCGAGGCTTGTCGGGTGGCGGGGTGGGACTGGTTAGGCGAGGCTATGACGCGCGGGTAAAGCCATTCGAGAGTATGCGGGGGATGCTAAGGAGGAAGGTCTCCACGCCACGGCCTTATTCCCAACCTTTCATTTTCCTGTCGTCCCACGGTGGCGTCTGCTGAGCCACCTTCTCGATTCCAAACCGCTCGCTCCTCTCGGCTTGGCTCGGCTCGGTTCGGCTCACTGCAAAACACTTTCGTCAACGTCCCAATTTTTTTTTGCGAGGAATGCTTCGAAAATGTTCAGCCACTTGGCGATATTGTTTTTCGTGACATTTAATTTGTAGGGCATGTTAATTTCGATCCTTTTGTCAAAATGACGAAACATTCGTCATGGGTCGCCCCTAAATTGGTAAGGCAAAATAGAAAATAGGCTCTTGTTATTTTAACTTCTCCCACCTCCTTCTTGTTCTTCTCTACGTGAAACTGCTGACCGAACTTTAGATCTTTTTGGTATGTAAGTTGAACGCAAAGCTCAAGTTGTAAATAATTTATGGACATGCCTTCCTCATGGTTTTTGTTATAATCTTTACCTCGCTTAAGACTTACCACACTGTCATTTTCTTACATAGGCTACTCTGCAATACAAACGAAGTTGGGCAGCCATATCCTATTACGTTTGGTACGAAAACAGAATGAAATACATACGAATCGCGCTGCAGTACAGACGAACTGGTAAGTAGTGTACCACAGGTGACAGGGTGCTAAAAATCTGTATGTACTACAGGTGATGCGAGGATGGTACGTAAGAAAATGACAGTAGGAGACAAACAACTGAGTCAAGTCAGAAAACTAGCCTAATGAAAGCCGAGGAACAAAACTCAGTAAAAACGAAATTTAGAATATAACACTGAAAAAACAAAAGTGTACAAGAACCCTTCTATAGAAATATATATCCCTTTTACGCTTTTCAAAAGTGTACAAATACCCTTTTGCTGTCCTTCTCTTATGGCAATTTTACGCAAACTACCCTTCTACAGAAGTATACCTCCTACTATATACTTTATAAAAGTATACAAGTACACTTTTGTTTTTTCAGTGAAGACAGCCAACTCAGATGCTGAACAGAAACTGGAGCAAAAGTTGATATGTTGCTCCCTCTTTTAGAAAAATTCAACACAGAATCTGATTTGGTCCTCATACATTCTAATTTTTGTTTTACTCAGTGATCCCAATGTTCCAAATGGCTCGTGGTGAAATGTATACACGTTCCACATGTTTTCCGTCCGTAAAGTGACGATTAAATTTTTAATTGTGCTCGACTGGGCTCTGCTTGGTTGAAACCCGTATCACACTGGGTGTTGGCGCTGCGTCGTGACTCTCTGGCGGTGATCCAATCAAAGCGCAGGAGCCGAACGGCGCGGCCGGCGGAGGGGAAATGGACTATCGTCTATTTGCTGAAGCCGTGGGTGCAGACGCGTCGCGCGGGTCTCTAGTGTGCTACGGTCTGAAGCTCAACTGCTGCACAGACTACAGCACTCTTTCTTTCCTTTTTTCTGACGGTCTACTTGCTTTCTTTTCTCAGTTATTTCCTCAAAACGCCCAAAAATGTTCCTCTTTCTCAGCAGCAAAAGACCCTGTTCGATAAAATTGACAACAAACCGAAGAGAATTAAAAAGAAATTGGCAACAACACCAGTGTTTTTCATTCTGTGATTTTATTAGAAATATTGATATTTTACTTCGTTTTCTAAAGAAAATAGAGATTACCGAAGCCATTCAGAACTGCAACTGTCATAAACAGGCTAAAAACACTAAAATTTCAGCTCAATTGTTGATTGTATTCTTTGTAATTCGATGTTATCAATGTAATCATGTAATCCTGTGTACAAATTAAGGCCGACTGACCGACCCCTCGCTCAAGACAGTGTTTGTAGCGGGGCTTCTGGTCGCAGGCTTGGAGCGGCGGAAGTGGCGGCGGCTGATCCGGGGCGTGTCGGTGTCGGGCCTGGGGACAGTGTTTGTAGCGCGGCTTCTGGTCGCAGGCTTGGAGCGGCGGAAGTGGCGGCGGCTGATCCGGGGCGTGCCGGGGCCGGGGCCGGGCTACGCGACTGCCTCCGCCTGCTCCACGCCGCAGCACCACATCGCCTCCACGGACACGGAGCTCACCACCCTGGACACCCACGAGCTGTGGCTGCCCGAGAGCTCCGAGCCCACGCCCTCCACGATGTCCGCCCTGCACCAGTTCGGCGTGGAGATGCTCAAGCTGTCGCGTGGGCTGGGCGCGACGGCGGGCGGCGGCGGCTCCGGGGAGGACGACGACGACGGCGACCTCCCCCAGGAACACGACGAGCTGCTGCAGCACCGCATGCCCCGCATCCCCCTGCCCCTGCCCGGCATCGGGATCGTCACCAGGTCAGTGTAGGCCCTGGACAATACACCCCGAGAAATGTATTCTGAAAAAAATATGATGCACTTTTATTCTTGATGTAAGCCCAAATATGCACTGAATCAAGAAAAAATTGTTGATTTGACACAACTTTTCTTACCATGGTGCATGTTTTGAACTTATTTAAAAAAAAATGCGGCATTATATCATTATATCATATAAGGATATTTGCATTGTTCCAAAAAAAAAAGGAGCGTTACTTTAAGCGAAATTGCATAGAATCAAGAATACCTTTCTAGAATCTAGAAACCATTTCCCTGAGTGTAGAGCTCTGTCTCGCACTCCCTCCCCTTACTGGGCGCATCGCTCTGTCTCACGTTACTGGACCCGCCCCCACCCGTTTCTCAAATTTCTGTATAAAGTGTCGTCCCTGGCCTTTCTTGACAGTGAGTAAGTAAGTAGGCATAAACTTAAATAAAGTTGAAGGTTTGAATAAGTTACACTGGTGAACGCTGATTCGCACAATTTGGCTATCTTTGATATTATGGTAATTTGACGAAACTTTGAAGTGGTTACTTTAGAACTATACGATATCGTGTTTCCAATATGCGGTAATTTTTCGAAACTAAATGTCAGATGATACAAACAACTATTATTTTTCATTTTAAAAACAGAATAGCTGATAACTTGCGAAAGTTTTACCAGTAATTTTTTATGCGGTCATGGCTTTACTTCAAAATGCAGTGTTGCCCTGAATTTGAAGACCTGGGTGGGCACACTCAATTGGCTTCAGTTAGTTGGGATTAGGCCTTGTGCTGCTTTTAATGAGGTTTAAGGCGTAGTTTCCTGGGAATTAAAACCGGCCCGGTCCGGCCTAGGCCCTGTGATGCCCAGGGTCCAGTAGAGAGGGTCAGATCCCCAGCGGCTGGGCTGGGCTGAACCGCCAGGCCCGCTCTGCCCGGGTCGGCTTGTGTGAGCCGGCTCTGGCCAGCTTGCCTCGTCAGCCTGGCCGTACCTGTCTAATGATGCCGACCCGCTAGTTCGTGGCCTGGAGGTCCGTTGGGGGGGGGGGGGGGGGGGGGGGGGGGGGGGGGGGGGGGGGGGGGGGGAAGTGTGGTGTGGTGCGAGGTCCAGGACTCCGACTGCTAGATGTGCCAAACGAACCGCACCTAATGAGCACCCTCCCTCTTTGCTTTCCGTGTTCAGGGGCGGGAAATCCAGCTCTCCGTCTGCATCGGTGCACTCCCTGGCCTTGGGGGAGTCCGCGCAGGGCTCGCCGCCGAGGACGGACACGCGGAGAGAGTCCGGCCAGCTGCAGTGGCGGCCGCAGCAGCACCAGTGCCAGCTCGGGGAGGCGGGGGAGGCCGGCACCATGCGCCGGAGAGTACACAGCTTCCACGAGCAGCGGACAGCGGCCGACGGACAGGAGGACGGCGGAGACACACTGACTGTCCCCGACGAGGCCCTCAAGGACGCCCCGCGGCGCCCTTCGCGCAGTCTGGGCCGCAGCCCCGAGCCCTGCCTGCCCCTGCCGCCGCCCTGCACCTGCCCTTATTTCGGGGAGGGCGGGAACGACCGGAATAAGTCAGTGGGGCGCAGCAGCGAGATCATCATCGTGCCATCCAGCGAGGTCCCGCTCGGGAGCGCCCTAGGGAGCTCCCTGGGGGGCGCCCTGCCCGAGGGTGGGCTGCCGAGCAGCCTGCGCCAGCACCTCAGCAAGAGCTGCGACATCCCCCCGGCCCCGGCCCCCGCCTCGAGCAGCAAGGGCAGCCCCCTGGTGGTGACCTGGGAGCCGTCTCCAACCGGCGCGCTGCGCTCCGCCTTCAACAGCGCGGCGGCGCGGACGGCGGGCAGCGGCAGCGCCTCAGGCGGCGGCAGCGTGCGCACCTCGCTGGCGAGCAGCAGCGCCGAGTCGTCCCCCATCCACCGAGGCATCCCCAGCCACCGCCTGCCGCTGCTCCGGAGGGCAGCCACAGTGCGCTACCCCAACAACGGCGTCAGCCACCCCATCTTCACCAAGGAGGACTCGCAGGGGCTGCAACTCAGGTAAGGAGCAGTGCTCGGTCAGGTACTCACTCAGGTATTTGCTGACCGGCTGGTGCACATTTTAATGCTATTTTCTTCTGCGTTTTCGTATGCGTGCAGATAAAAATGCGTTTAGACTTCAGGTGTGTTGCTCTCAGATCAACTTTGTCACGACACACTGGTTAGAATCGTTTCTGTATGGGAATCAGGTCTTTCAGTGGTGAATTATTTACCGCGCAGGAACCCAAAAAAAACTGTTTTCTTGAATGAAACTTATACAAGTCTTGATTCCTAGAGCTTGAGCTTGACTGAAATGTAAATTACTTGGATCAAATACACTTTGAGTGGGTCATACTAAGCGCACACTTCATAAATCAAGCCCATAACTATCTAGAATACAATAGAAGGTGTACTTGTTCATTTCAAGTCAGTGTTACGCCGAGACTCATCATTTAATTTGATCCAAGAACCGTGGTTCGTCGGTGTGCACCCATTGTAACGCTGAGCGTGGGCGTTGGCAGGTACCCGGCGGGCAGCGCGGGCAGCCTGTCCAGGACCAACACGGTGCGCAGCCACCACTCCAGGAACTCGTCCGTCATGTCCAGGACGTCCTCTCGTCACGGCCGCATCATCCGGCTGGAGCAGAAGGCCACCAAGGTGCTGGGCGTGGTGTTCTTCACCTTCGTCATCCTCTGGGCGCCCTTCTTCGTCCTCAACCTGGTGCCCACTGTGTGCGGCACGGAGTGCGAGCGCAACATCCACCAGGCCGTGTTTGACTGCGCCACTTGGCTGGGCTACGCCTCGTCCATGGTCAACCCCATCTTCTACACCATCTTCAACAAGGTGTTCCGGCAGGCCTTCAAGAAGGTGCTGCTGTGCCAGTACAAGAGCAAGGCCTGGAACCAATGACAGCTGCAGCACCAGGTGGCGCTCGCTGTCGGTGGCCAGGCGCCCCCGACCGGCTCGCTGCGGAGGCTGCCCACCACCCGCATCTGATGCCCCACCTGGCTGCCCCCGGGCACTGCCCCATAGGCACTGCAGCAGCTGCCCGCTAACGAGCACTCTCATGGCTGACAGGTGCCCCATCTCCCTTCCCTCGCCCGCGTCCCCAGTCCCGAGTAAACGACGTTTATCATTTCGCTTATTTTTCAGAGGCAAAAGTAATAGAAAATTAAATCATTTGAAACGAGTCACTCTCAGGCGATATTGACAATTTTGCCGTCGATAACACGTTGAAAAAATTTCTACAGCAGCAGAGTATTAGCAACATAGTCCGTAATCACGCAAAAATTGATAAATTTATTATGACTCTATAGCTGCCAAATTTCACAATGAATATTAGGAGAATGTCAACTGCGGTGTGACAGTCTGCAGAGCTGTCATCCCAGTGAGAAATGCTTTGTCGAAATTTCATCAATCACGTCGATCGAGCTGATGTCGACGTCGACTCGACGTGATTTTGTCCCGCAGATCGACGAATTATCGATGTCGACCTCGATTCGACGTCGATTCTACGTCGACTTTCAGTGATCCATTTCTCATGCCGTGAAATTAGAAATCGTCAATTATTTCCGTATTGCCTGAACTTTATCTCTCGGGAACCCAAGAATACAGCAACCTCGCGAAGAGTTCGTGCTGCGAGGGCGGACGCGTGCGCGATGGGCTTTGTAAATAAATAGCCAGACTGAAACTCTCCCTGCCCGGCTAGCAGACTCACCCCCACCCCCAGACCAGGGGCCCTGGATCCACAGCTGATAAACACTTTGCCGGAGGCTCCTAGCCCCCGTTCATGTGTGCCATACCCTTATCTCCCACAGTTCTATGCCAAAACGACTGGGTCGATGCTCGCCCAGGCTGCAAGGTGATCTTCGAATGATTCTTCGTATAGTTCTGAACTAAGTTAGTTTGTATAAGATAGGCTGTGTAAAGGGACTGAGGTGACTTGATTTGCTAGAATAAGTAATTTACTTCACTGGCGTTCCCATTCAACCGATGGTATCGCGAGGACTGAAAATAAATTGCCATCTATATTTATTTTAGACCGCAAGATAGAAAGCCAGACACTGCGAAATCTTGTAAACTTTACTGCTCTAATCATGGGATGAACCGAGGGATGAACTAGACTATGCGCGCAACGACAAGAGACGAAGAAAATCGTGCTACGCAGGAATGAGCAGTAAAAGAGTGCTTCTATCATTTCCTTACGCATCAATCGCATTGTTGCCAAGTCTGTAAATTACACTTCGCTACGGAGATTTTAACTTCTTAAAAAAGCGAAAGTTATTGTACTCGAAAGAAAAAAGTTAATCTCATTTGGCCGAAATGTTCTTGAATTTTTCGGGTAGTTCTCCAAAAAAGTTTGAAAAGAGAATTTTTTTCAACAGTTGGGATGCTTCAGAGGAAATTTTTTTTAAATTGATTTTATGAAAATAACTTGGCAACACTTTGATCGAAAGCTAAATGCAAGCTTGCTTTCTGTGATCAAATTCATCAGGAAGAGTATGCGTATATATTATTCATGTACTTTTGTATGTCTCGTCTATGTATGTTGGCGTGGTGTGTTCATGTCTGTGTTCATATGTGTCAGGGGCAAGATTTGACCCTAAACGCTGTGCGAGGCTGTGTTAGGAGCTCGTAAGGGCTCCAGTGCTAGCCGAACTTCACGTTCTGTACCTGAGGGGGCGCTCCTACCCCAACACACTCCTCCCCATATCCATTTCCCGTCTCTTTCTCTTCCCTTCCCCTTATCTTCCCTTTCCCTCCCTTCCCCCTCCAATTAACAAACCGGCCACGCTTTGATGGCAAGCTAGGCTTGAGTTGCCCATTGCAGCATCCCCAGTCTATTCAGAATGTGATAAACCGAAATTATGACGTACTATGTCCGCATATCAAAACAGGATCAAACGGACCCGGATTCCGAATTCAGAGAATTGATTCGCTTTGTGGATATTCATCTTTTAAGTCCCGGAAGCTTCACTTTATCTCTTTTTTCGCCCTGTAATACTGAAGGTGCTGCTGCAATAGTGTAGCCATGAAAAGACCCGAGAAGGGCATCTGTCTTTTATGTAGTAAGTATAAGTAAAAGAAGTGTGTTGCGCGCACACGGGCAACAGAATCGTAGTTCCCCTACCATCAGAGACGTTGTATTTTGTTAAAGTTAAGTAATCTTGAGAGTAAATCTTGAGAGTAACGGAGGGAGAGGGAGGGAGTGAAAAGATGACGGGGTAGGTAAAAGGCGGGGATAAAGGAGTCTTTATTTTTGTAAACAAAGTTTTGAATTCCAGTTTATCAATGTGCCGAAAGCTTCTATGAATTTTGTACTTGATATCAGTTTTGCTCTTTGTTTGCTTTAAGTGTTTGATGTGATGTTATTAATGGCCTAGTTACTAGCTTGTACACTAGGTAAGGGGAAAGGCTATACGTTATTGATCATGGAAATGCTTCATGATCATGTCATGAGCGTTTTAGAAAAGAATAACTTGTAACAAATAGGTTTGTAAATATTTTCCGCCATTCCGAAAGCTTTCCTGCTATAAATAGAAGTATTTGCAGATGTTGAGAGATTTGTGTGCCAAAATTATTGCTTGTCAGACGATCAAGAGAACTACTTTAGTTATTAGAGATCAAGAATGAATTGGAGGGAGCGTTCGTCTTCCGTTGCGAGCTCTGCTTGGTAAACCTATTCAAGTTTATTCGTCTTCCTCGGCTCTGAACGCGCCACATAAAACACAAATAGTGCCAGGGTGGGAATCAAGAGGCCTTACGACTTCAGACGATCCGTGCCATTCCATTCATCACCTAGTAATGCAACTTAGATGTAGGCATATGATCTCGTCTGTATTTTGAGACAAAATTTCTGCAAGGTAACTTAAGGCTGCTCAATTTCGTTTTGAGTATAGCTGAAATCGTATGAAAGAAAATAGCAGAGGTAAAAAGTGTTTTCGCCATATTCCGCTGTTTATGAAACTTCATTAGCTGAAAGCGTTTCAGAAACTGCGTAAGTTAGGCCTTCCGTACGGTAATGTGAGGTAGAGGCGCCGTGAACCTATCTTTAAAACAATAACTTACCTGCTACGGAAACACGCGTAGTTAGTTCTCTTGGCTGTTTCAAGACTCACGAACTTCAATTTGCTTGTAAATATCCACGTAGTTTCACAACCGGACATAACCTCAAAAATTAACGTGGAAGAACGAACTTAAAACTCATTTGAGATTTTCTATTACAACGTAAAAGTTTAAGGCTGGTATTGTCGTTTAAACACTTTCCTTATAACATTTCAGTTTAGAAATCAAATGTTGTAAACACAGCAAACACGGCTTTCACAGTGAGCAATGCCCTGTCGATGTCAAGTCATTAAGGGGAATCGACCACCGAATCTTTCGGGTTTCGTTGACAAAATCGACAAATTTCTGCATTTAGTCGCCGATTTGACGTCGAGCCATAAAATATTTCTCATTCAATGTAGCAGCCTATTATCCTATTATGTATGTGGCTTTTCAGTCAAGCGGAGAGAACTGCGTGAGCTTTGAAATACCAAGAACGACTCTGTGTTTTTCGGTGAAAGCTGTAATTTTTCATCTGATTGGCTGTAATTTTGCAGCCAAGGAAATCAAAAGTGCCCATGGACTCCCCCTGTTAATTTGCATAAAGTTACCAATGTAAAGGCTGGCAAATTTCTCTGCCATGGATCGAGTGATCTGCTAATCATTTACCGACCCATCCTGGTAAACAACATCCGCTCCAAATTTCTTGCAGAGTAGCTATCGAAAGTAACAAGATATTATCCCAGATTTCCTAGGTCTGGATCGCCTCGCCGCCAACCCAGCAAAGGGAACAGTCAGTCTGGCGTCACGTGGACTTGACGGCTCCGGCCTGGCGCACTGCGGCGTGGACTGCGGCGGGGCGGCCCTGTCGCCTTGTCTGCACGACAATCTGTTGTTGTGTTGTCACCGGCAGCAACGTCCTTAAGAGACGAGGCCTGTCGTAAGTCGCCGTGGCGTTGCGTGGCGTCGGTTCGAGTCACGGACGTTAAAGGACCCCTCTCCGACAGGCTGCTGGCAAGTAAGAAACAATCGATTGGGCATCTTCTTCATTATTTTGCTCCCGGCGCATGTCCGAGCTTTACAGGAAACAGTCTGTTGTCATGAGGTGGCGATGAAAAATTGCTTCAAACGATATCAATAGCGCCTTTGAATATAGAACGAAAAGGCCTTGGTCTCCCTTATTAACATACACTTTTACCAACGAACGAACGGCGAGTAACATGTACAATTTCCCAGGTTTTTTGGTTTTAATATTTGTAGGCATCTGTCATAATTGCCTTGGGACCTTGGACGAACAGACAACATAAATTTTTGTATCCGTGTCTTCGAAATAATCACTTTTGACTTGCACTAGGAACCTTTTGTAGACATTTTTAGTAAACAAACTATCTTGAATCTGAGGAATGAACAAAAGATTTGTAATCATAGAACTTTGATGGGAAAGCTATCTATAGGAGGCCTTTGCGTCAGGAATAGGGTATCCCAATGAATAGCCAGACGGAAAATAAGAACCAAACGACCGTTTGCTCTTATATCCGGTCCGGAATACCCTAATGAATTGTCGAGGGTAATGTAGCCTAGTCATTGCGCAAAATTTCGGTTAGAAATATCGGTATTTTATATCGCTGCCGAAAGAAATTGAAGATTACCGGAGCTATTCAGTAATGCGAATGTCATAATCAGACTAAAACATTAAAATTTCAGCTCAATATCGTTAATTTTATTGCTGTTTAATCGACGTAATCTTATAACCTTGAGAACAAATTTTGTTCGAGTGACCGACCACTCGGGAATTGTGCTTTGATTAGCGGTCTCCTGTTTCGATGGTTCCTCCGTGCTTCTGAACTTGAAGTACACCGCAAACGGTTTTCAATCGAATGTGTCCCACTGTCAGTCGTCTTCGGCTCATATCCTCATGGGTATGGCGGCTCAGGCAGTAGTTCAGGCCAGGCACAGGCCAGGTTATAGGAGACAATAATAGGGTACTCCAAAGACGGCCTAAAGCGGAAGTGAGGAGAACAAAACGGATTCCTCTGGACACGCCAACTCCACAAGTCCCTCCTCACTGCTCACCCAGCTGCTTCATTCTTTTTACCTCCGCTTCAGCCCGCCTTATTATTTGAAGAACGGCAATGCGCTTTAGTTTGCGGTGAAATTTTGTCTGACTGTAAATACTATATTTAATTGTATTTGTATAATTAATAGCGCAATTTAGTACGGGTAACGTGATTCAATTCAAGCAATCTCGATCATACAGTTAATTTTTTCCAAATCATTCAAAATTTCCGGCAGAATTTTAGAATAGCGGCAGGAAAATGCACGTTTATTACTTTGATGAGCCATGAGAGAAGGGCGCCCTTCTCTGGATGAGCCTACTTTATAAATGTTTTACACTGACAGCAGAGTTTCTGTAACCTGTAAACAAATGAGTGACCTAGACACCAATTGAAGTGTTAACGTCGACGTAAAAATAAGAGCAAACGATCAAATTTTTATGGTGTAATAATAGGAAAAGAAAAGAGAGTGATGAGCGAAGGACTTACTTACTTGCCCAAAAGCATCAACGGGTTGTTGTTTTCCATCACTACGAGATACATGAAACTCCAGACTGTAACAAAAACATGGGTTAGTGTGAACGGGTTTAATCTAGTAGTGATATATGTATTTCCAGAAAACGCAAATTTATGTGCAAAGTAGTCAATAACGTTAGGTTGCAGGAAACTAGCAAAAATAATTGGATTGAATGGGATTGATTGAATAATTGTATTGAATTTGATTGAATCTCGCGGTATCGAACAAATTGGTTTTAGCCATCGCGCTACGCACTAAATGTCTACTGATTTTTCGTTGTTCGTAAATAACGCACAAACGCGTATGTAAAAAAGCGAAATTTTGCCTGCTCACTGATTATTTTCTGCGTATTCACGCATTACTTTGATGAATTTTGGAAATACTGTATTGACTTATTGTGCCGAACAGATCACATAGTATTTGTCTATAGCTTATCCAGTTCCGTACGACCGAATATTTACTTTGGGAATGAGCTCTTCGACTGAAACTGTAAAAAAGCACGCTCTGAAAAATCCGTGATTATTTATTTTATTTTTTCTGTTTTTTTTTCCTATTTTTTTTTCTTGTTGCTAACTGACTTAGGCATATATACAGAGTTGGATTTAAATTTAGTGACGATCCCAGAACTCGATTGTTTACGGGAGCAACTAGAGCATGAACCCAGGCTGCTCCGAAAAACCCCAAATCAATATCTCTTCTAGTTTCCGAGATCATCCTAGGTATTAACGGACTGGCCTAGCAGCCCATAACTCGTTCTCTTCTGCTACATTTGTCGGTGTAGTAGCATGGTGCGGGGTAGCAAAGAACGAGTAAAAACGGTCCCTCGGCATGAAATCCGTGATCAAAAAAACGCCGATTCGTCCTAAATACGAACTAAAATTTCTATTTTGCATTATTTCTGAGCAGAAGGCTGCCGAAATGAATGGCACGAAGAGCGGTGGACACGGACACAGCCGCGCCATCAGCAGGTGTTCTCAAAGCACCCTCCCAACCCTTCCCTTCTGTGCAGAGGCGCCAGGGGAGCGAAGCAACTTCAACCAATCCCTCCCTCCTTTCTCCCTGTATCTGCCTGCCGGTAGAGAGACGTTTGTCAGTCGCGCGGGCAGCACTTCCCCCTAGCTATAACGGTGCGATTCGTCCTGTTCCTGTCCCCCCCCCTTACCCCCCTCCCACCCCTAAGTTCCTCCCTCCCTCCTACCT
>CABIKL010002629.1:0-12258 GCA_902196195.1 Aptinothrips rufus
ACTCTCCCCGGCGCCCCGCGCTCCGTCCCCCGAGCCCGACATCGAGCTCGACTGGACCGCGGAGCTCTTGGAGGAGGAGTGGTTTTCCCACTGCTTCTCACCCTGAAGCTGGCGACCGTCGACTCTTCTCCCCCCTCCCGGTCCGCCCTTGCCGCTGTTAGGGGAACACGCTGTCACAGGACTGCCCGGACTCGTACAAACCACCACCTTTGACCCCGCAACCCAAAACGTAAAAACTTTTGTGACACCGAGATAGAAGAGGGCAAACGACGCAGCAGAAGAGCATTTCGGCAATTCCTCTAAATGGGCAATACCTTAAAGAACTCCTCGACCGAAATGCGAAATACGACACAAGGTGGGTGGCCATACCCTTCGCCATTATAAACGGGGTACCGTGCGAGGTGTACCTCAGTGCGAACCAGAAGCTGGGGACCACAATCCCCAGAAATTGAAACTACTTAAAGAAGTATAAACCAACTACGAACAAAAGGCAAAATTACAGCCTGGGAAATTGTTTTCGCACGAGCTGAGAGCCAGCACATTCATGGACTGGGCGGCTCGACTGCGCCTCGCATATCAAGACTGACATTATTCATCTTTTATGTTTCTCTATTGCTACATTGTAGATTATGATAACTATGCACGTTTTTACATTGTATGTAATTTTATGTTTGACATTGTATGAACATGTATTTTTTCTTCATGTGTGTTTTGATTGTAACATTAACGTTAACGTTAATGTAGAAAATGTGTTACCACTGTCTGTGCACTGGACACTCGATATGCGGGGCCCTCCCTCCTGTCTCTCTTTGTCTTCGCAGAGCCAAATCCAGATCCACCCTTTGTGTCTTTGCTGGCTTTGGACCCGGATGAAGACGGCAAGCCCAAAGTCCCCAAGGACCACCCTGCATACAAGGTGCACCACAAGGATGACGACGACGATGCCGCCCCCCCCCCCCCCCCCCCCCCCCCCCCCGCCTGCTGTGGAGAGGAGAGACAACACCTGCCGCCTAGAGTAGGTGTTGTGGTACAAGAGCCTGTTGCAGTTTCCACTCTTTCCAATTGCTCTTATTTATAAGTACAGGTCACAGTGTTGGAAGGCCCCACGCCACCGTGCTCGTGGACCTGTCCTGCCCCTGTCTCACAGACGCAGAGTGAAGCTGTCCTGGAACTACAGTCTACTGTAACTGAAAATTGGATCAATAGTGATTGTGATAGTGATTGTAGTACTATCTGATCCAATTTCATTCGAAACTCATTTTAACATTTTTATTAATTTAACATTTTTATTATTTTATTATTTTCCTTTGCCCCAATTTGTCACAAGTCACATTCTATCAATCTTGAAAAGATGTATGTTTTAGACTATATATATGTACATGTATTTATGTTGATTGCTACATTGAATAAACCAATTGTATTGATTTTAATATAGCATTTATTTTCCTTCAAAACCTGCAGCGTACATCTCCTGTAAAAAATTATTATTATATGAAGCAATCATTCGTATGCTACGAACGATTTTTCTTCCTAGCTGCTTTTATCCTTGGCACTCCCTTTAGCACCTGAATAACGACCACAGACTTACGTTGTGTCATGTAACTGAAAGCCTCATACCCTAGCTTACTTTTAGTGCAATGCCGAATTTTTAAGTTACATTTGGTTTGTTTTCTAGGGTTATTTTTTGAAAATTGTCATTTGCACGGGTGAAACGGACCATGCCTCGATAATATGTGAATAACATCTGTCATCGCGGCCTGTGAGAGCGTAAGGGGCATATGAGAGGAAGCAAAGGAACAATAATGAAGACACTAGTTTAAACTGACGCAGAGTAGTAGTAGCCAGTGATGAGAGTGACGTTGCCGAAGATGATCCAGTCTACTGGACCAGGACATGTGCAGGCTGTAACAGCTGCAAAAGCATTCTGAGATTCCAGGATTCCACACTGAATTTTCAGGACGTCACTCTAACTTTCTTGTGTGTCTCTCTGGATTTCAGAGTGTCACTCTAAGATCCAGTGCGCACTCTGGTTTTTCAGAGTGGAGGCGATGAGAGTGCAAGTTGAACTCTGCCAAAATCATGTTGCTCAGAGTGTGCATGTCAGAATGTTGCTGCCTCAGAGGTCAGTGCTATTGTCATATATTATCTTAGAATGCTACTGAAAGTCTGAACACTGCACTCTGAGATGCTGTGTAATGTGCATCTGAGAGGCTTCAGAGCACACACGCTTTCTCAATATTCAGAGCGCACAAAGACTCACACTCACTTACACTCAGAATTCTGGAACATTTCAGAAATCATTCGCACTCTGGACATATTTGAGAGCTAACCAGCAGTCAGGAAAATTGTCAAAAATCTTATCTTATTGAACACACTGAACGTAATTTCTGGGGTCTGCTCACACTCTGGATTGAACATTCTGGGTCTGGGTCTTGTTAGAATTCAAATGCAGCTGCGTACTTCGGCAGGAAGCTGGAGTGCACAGCCCAGCTCCCGAAGGGCCAGAGGGAAAGGGCTGGCATCCCTGGTGCCCTTTTTGATTTGTTCTTGGACCACATCAGGGACACGTGCCGCTAATCTAGAGCTGTACATCGAGCTGAACGTCCGGAAGGGACTCCGCGTGCGCCGTGACCTGTCCGACAAGGTGTATGTGCACTCTGCAAAAATGATGTGATAGTACTTGCGCGTTTGATCAACATGAAATGTCATTGCTGTCTCTTTATTTTGTTCAGGGAATTCGTGAAGCACACGTCCATGGTCGGGTGCTTGGCGGAAGTAGACTAGGTCAAGGGCACCCCAATGGGGCACTGGGTGAACCGGTCGCCGCTCGACGGCCCTGAGGGCAAGCTAATGGACCTCGGTGGCGCAGTGTCGCTTTCAAATGTTTCCATCGCGCCGTCTGTCCGCGTCGCGAAGTCACTCGACATGAAAGATTAGTTGCTCTGCATGTCATCTGTGCCCCTGCTTCCCGGCCAACCGATTGTTTGGACGTAAAGTGTGTATACGGACAGGCCTGGAGAGTGCCCGAACTTTGGCGAGTCGTTCTTGCCAGTAAGTAATTTGTTTGAAATGTACAATTGTATTCAGACTTACATACGGGGTGAAAATCCCTCACTTTGCCAGATTGTTGAAGCGTCTAGATGGCTCATATGGGAGCATTTTTATTCAGCCACAAGTGTGGCAGACTTTCACCCTATTACGCGAGGACACACGAGGCCACCCCGGGCCACCCCCTGTCCGCCACCCCTGACTAACCACCCCGCCCCACTCCGCATGTCGCCCTGCTCCATGCCTGTAAGGGATCATCCATAAATTACGTAAGACGAAGAACCTAACCTCACCATGCTTTTGGTATGGGACCGTAAGATGTGTGTAAACCCACTCCCTCCCCTAACAGCCTTACGTAATTTATGGACAGCCCCTAAGTTTTGGGGACTCCTGCTGCCCTTTCTTTACACTGCCCCCTTGACATGTTTCTTAGGTCCAGCGCAGAGCACGTCAAGCAGAGGGCTGCCGGTGGCCACGTCACTGCAGGCTCCTGGAGCTGCGTGTCGGGGCTGGAGGCTGCCGTTCTCAGGACCGAGGTCAACCGGCACTTCAATGGGGACGAATATGTAAGGGTCGTGGAGGACCAGTTCCTGCCCTTGGTGCGTGCCCTACGCCCCGGAGGAGTTGTCCCTCGGTCCATGACAGTGCGCCCTGGCCCTGGCACCGCGCTATGCTTGTGCTGGGCTCGACTCCCTGTGGCTGCAGCGGGACGATGAGGTCAGTTTCTCATCCAAGCGTATCGACACACCCCCGTCTTAATCAAGACTAGCGTCAACTAACTTGATCACCATCTGTTCACAGTTCTTGTGGTGGACGACAAACTCTCCCGATTTCAACATCATAGAAAATGTCTTAGAAAATTTCGTCTCATGCATGTACCTAGCGCCTTCGCGTACAGGCGTAGCTAAAGTTTAAGGCTGCCTAAGCCTCCCATGGTGCCATCTCAATACCGTGATGGGTGTGTACAGGGAACATTCACCTGCTACCACCTCTTTCATCAAGAAAACAGTGCGGTTTTTGGTACAACTATTTTCAAAAGTGTATTATGTACACTTTGTTTTGCTAGTGCGACTTACGCGAAGCCGGTGTTGAAACGTTAAATTTTATTATATTTGTTTTCAGGGAGGGGAAGTGGAGCGCGGGGCTGTTAAAACTGTGCACGACGAAAGCCCCTGAGAATAAAAATACGTAAGTTGAAGTTTCGTTATTTTTAGAATAATGCTCTGATCGGCTATTAAGAACACTGTCCCGCTTTGAATAGAGTGTTCGCCGTCTGAACGATCTATGTCATCTGGATTGTAGTCCCTGGTAGGAACCCAATGTGTTTGGGACGGTCATGTTCCATGTTTAGCCACAATATCAGAATGGACAAAGGCCGTTACTTTCCAGCGTCTGTCGCTACTCCTTATCGAATTAGAGTTTAAGCAGCCTTATTTGGCTCTTTTATGCACAGATAGACTGCCATTACGCATGATATCAGATTGCCACATGTTCCTCCTGCATTCAGTTTTTGAGAAGACAGAAATGATGGAACTAATATGTGAGATATTTTGTCAAGACATAAGTGTTAATCCTCAACTAGAAACCTCTCATGATACAATGAAAAGTAACATCTGACCGATATCAAGTCGCGAACGCACTCAACTGTATCAAAACGGAAGTAACACACTGAACAGTCTTTCTCAACTAGCGTTACTCTACACAAGCCGAGCGAGCAGTAGTTTTCACTTGCACGTGGAGGGCAGGAGGTGCGCTAGATAGCGTAACACCCACATCTTCACCTGAAGGACTCTATCAGGAGATGGGTATTACTGTTCTTTGTTTTTTATTGTCAAAAAACCAATAAAAAAGTTATTTTGTAGAAGAAGAAGGTGGTAAATGAAGAGAGTGAATTGCAGCATGGGCAAGAATGTTAGGTTAAACTTGTATGCCACAAAGCAGGGGGGCAATCCGTCCAAGTGTCCTTGTCGGAAGACGTATTGAAGAAAGTGTCTAAATCTCTCCTGAGTCCGAGGAAAAAAGCAGTTAGACAGAAGAAGGGAGAACCAAAGTTGTTTAATACAAACACGCCGAAATTCGTGAAGGAGTGTAGAGACGTGGGAGAAAGTACCTGTCTCTTTTTATAAATCTTAGCTTGTTTTGTTTCACAGATTGATGAACTTATGTCATTGTCTGTTGCAGTTCCGGTGCTTCCGACTCAGTAATGAGAAGAACATTTCGTACATCTGTGTGAGTGTGGAGAACGAGTGGCCGATACATTTAAAACTCACTTGAAGGAGACAACGCCCTTCAACACGTTGGTTCAGTGTGGGTAAAAACTGAACACCTGAGTAGTGGGGAAGAACTGAACACACAGTTCGTAACTCAATATCGACGTTCTCTCTCCGAACAGGGTAATCCAATGGAGCCTCAACCGGAAGTTAGAAATCGGCGAGAATCACAAAACTCCCGGCCCCTCGCCTGTGCAGGGGGTGGGGAGGGCAGTGCTTCCTCTAACCCCTCCCAGGTGAGGGGCCGGAAGTTTTGTGACTCTCGCCGATTTCTTACTTCCCTTTGAGACTCCTTTGGAGTACCCTATTGTGATTTTGAAAGAAAAGACTAATGTTTCTTCTGTAATATCTTCATATTTTGATGTGGCTGAGATGTCGGAGACAAAACACATTACACATTCTCGTACAAGGCAACAGACACACTCCAAATCTTTTCTACCACGCGGTCAAATTTCACATCTTAGTAGTACCACATGTAAATTCCACCAACAGACAAGCGTGAATCTGGCTGCAGAATAGGGTACTCCAAAGGAGCCTCAAACGGAAGTAAGAAATCGGCGAGAATCACAAAACTTCCGGCCCCTCGCCTGGGAGGTGTTAGAGGAGGCACAGCCCTCCCCACCCCCTGCACAGGCGAGGGGCCGGGAGTTTTGTGATTCTCGCTGATTTCTTACTTCCGGTTCAGGCTCCTTTGGAGTACCCTATTCAACCTGAACGTAATTAATACAGCAGATTATGTCAATGTTGGCATCCTTCGCATGAAAACACGGGTTTTTATCGTCGGGGAAAAACTGAACGGGGTTGCGGGCAAGAAACGAACACCATGCGGGTAAGAACCGAACAGAAATCAGTTTAGGAATAGTGAGGTTGCCGGTCTCGTAACCCGCTGACGTTGTGCTAGCGTTGTGCCAACATGATCCTGCCCTTGTACCGACTGCGGTGAGTAAACAGGGTATTCCGAAGAGGGCCTGAAGCGGAAGTAAGAGGAACCAAACGGCATCCACTTGTCAGGCGAGCGGTAAGGATGGTACAATCCCGGTGTAAAACCCTCTCCTGGTCAGTTGAAGCCAGTTTGTTCTTCTTACTTCCGCTTCAGGCCCTCTTTGGAATACCCTGTTACGCTACAGATGATAGCCGAAACATCATCTGACGTTGCTTCAAGAAAATTGCAAGGGAACTTCACAGAAGCGCACTTCGCAAAAGTGAAGAACAAAACGCCAAGGACACACACTGCTTTATAAAGGCTATGCCAGCCACACCTGGAGTAAGAAGGAAAGCGAGCGGGAAAGCTGCAGCGGAAATATGTACGCCGCTCCCGCGCTGGCGTGTCGTTTTGTTCTTCTTGTTTCTGGCTGCTGTTCACTGAAATACGCCACTCTGCCGCCAGTACTCGCTCTTGGTGCTCCTCGGCGTCTCCTCGTTGGCCTTGTGTTATCTAACCCGCTCCATCCCTTGGAACGAGTTGGCTGATGCCTGTTCATTTATAATCCGCAGGTGTTCATTTCTTGCCCGATTGTGCGGGGAGTAAATGATGACAGGTTTCTACTAATGCCGGACACAGTTCAAGTTGGTTATTGTGCTGGACGGTCTGACACGCCTGCTGCTAGCCGAGCCGAGCGCCGAGCGCGGCCAGCGGCGCGTCCTGCAAGCGAGGCCCGCGGCCTCAATTTAAAGACTGAGTTATAAATTGCCAAGTAATGTGAGCTTTGCCGTAATGCATCCTACATGGTGTAAATACAATTTTCATTTGTTTCATTCTAGTACGTTTGCCCACGCTGCGAAATATATGACGCCGCCAATATGAAGAGGAGGACTGTGCAGAAACACATCAGAGATGAACATGGCACACGGTTGTCTGAACTTATTTGCATTAGACAGAACACTATTAATTGATGAATGAATTCGTTCTTTATCTCTGCTTTTCTTTAATGTTTTTTTTTAATATTCAGTCAGGACATTTCCCCAATTCACCCGCCTGCTTACAATGAAAAACTTGCGATCAAGCTCTACCTCCAAGTGATTTCACTTCGTAAAAGGACAAAATGTGTGAGGTGTTCAGTCTTTACCCAAACTGACCCTATCCTTCGAAATTTTTCGGATTTCCCGAAGTAGAGGGCGGCATCAACCTAGCCGAAAAACAAGAAGAAATCGCACTGCAGGCAGCAGGAAGATTAACAGCAGCAGCAGGAGGACTAACAGCAGCAGCATCAGCATCAAAAGCCAAGAAAACTAGCGGCAACAAACGCGTTAGCAACAGGATTATACGTATGCAGTAAATAATAAATTCTTGTCGAGTTCAAAATCATTACCTTAATAACTTTACTTGACTCAAATCGCTTTATTTTTTATATTTTGTAAGCGCTACAGTTCATATGCTTTTCTGTAAAAAAATTCTAGTCATTTTATTTGCTTGCTGTCTTTGTTTCTGTTAAAGATGTTTTTTTTTGTTTTTTTTTTCTTCTCCAAATTTGCCGAAGCACGGTTGCTCCACTAACCAACAACATGACTTCTGAGGTAGCAGCAGCACACAACAGTATCCGAGGCAGCAAACCTAGCCACAATACCAGCGTTGTTTGTCGCTAAACTGGGATCATAACATTCGATTCATTTTCTTTGATTGTGTTCATATTATTGGAAGCTGCACAGAAGACTTCTGTCTATGCGTTTAACCTGTCGTTTTTTTTGTTTTTGTTTTTTTAACAGAAACCTCTACAATGGCGTCTCCTAATAACTGCGAGGAAACGTTGTCCACTTCTCTTTTCTTTTCGGCTGATGCCCATGTCGAAGAGTCTTCTACCTTACGAACAGATTGCATTTCCTGGGCTCTGTTTTTGTCATAAAGGTGCAGGGAGGATGACCATCATTCCCGCAGTCCTTGGCAGTCGGCCAGCGAGCCATGTTAGGGTTCTGAAGTCGGCTCAACACCAGGCATCACAGCTGATCGTTTGGATGCAAAGGTCGTCAGGTTAGAAGATGAGTGTCCCCGCAGGCAGGACAAGAGGCATCACAGCTGATCATTTGGATGCAAAGGTCGTCAGGTTAGAAGATGAGTGTCCCCGCAGGCAGGACAAGAGGCATCACAGCTGATCGTTTGGATGCAAAGGTCGTCAGGTTAGAAGATGAGTGTCCCCGGAAGCAGGACAAGAGAACCGAGTTGGGTTTAAAAAGGAAACGGTCTAGCAAAACTCTTCGTTTGCTCCGGGCTGCTGCTCTCTAAATTGTGATTGGTAGGCTTTATAGGTCTATATTGTGTCAAGTATTAGATGTGTTGGTTATTGTGTTCCCAATTGGTTAAGGTATGAAGTATTGAATGAAAAGCTCAGGGAAAAGAATTTCAACGTTTTGAGTATTTGTATTATGAGCTTCGGATTTATTTTGCTCACTCGGTTTTACGTTATTTCTTTCAGAAAAGTGTAAAAAAGTTTTATATTATTTTATGTACTATGATATGTAATGGACTGACCATTGCTTTGAAACGGTCTTTATAAAATCGAGTCGATTTTAGAAACTGTTATATTGTTTTGTGTCATTAGAAGCAAAGAAATGTTTTTATGTCAGCTTGTATTAGTAACTGAGCCTCATGGACATAAGGATTTGTGCTATGATAAACAGTTATCATCGAAAAGGCTAAATTGACCATGGATTTAAGGTTTTAATTTGTACTAAAAAGCTGTTAGTTCATATTTGAGAAAGCAAACAATTCTTTTAGAATATCGCTTATAATTTAAACTTGTGAATTGCAATAAATGTTTATGTGCCTTAAATTTCAATATATACCGTGGTAGACTGATCGAGGTGGAATAAATGGAGGAGAGATTATCAGTAGAAAGGCTTGATTTTCGCACTAGAGTGGTCCAAACAAGTGTGGTGGGCTGCTGGTCGTGCGGCTGTATTTATAGGGCGCGCGCAACTAGTAGAGGGGGTCATGCAGGTCTGGGCTTGTCTAGGAAACTCTGGCCGTATTGAGAACGGTCTCTAGGGTTGGTTGTGGTTTCTTGTGCAGTACCGCAACTGAGGGTCTGATTGTGTACAGTAGCGCAAAGAGAAAATACGCTATCCAGGTATGGTTAAGAGTCTCTCCTTCACTTCATTATACTACAAGTACTCCGTCCTTTAAAGAAAAAGACCATGCATGCCCATCCAAGCTCTGCGCTTCTTGCACCCCATACCGTCAGTCGCTTGCCTCTTGAATTAATGAGGTTTGTTACTCGTTATTCCTCCTGATTACCAATGGAGCGCATTTCCATTTAAGTAATCATAGCTTCGCGGGTTGAGAGAACCTCTTTCAGAAGGAAAGCAAAACTCATTTGAAATTACGAGCAATTAAAAGCTTTCAAATTTGCTGGATGCTGTTGCTCTGGTAGATCTTGCAGTCACTTGAAGCTGCTTCTGCTTGCTCTTGCACATTGGTGATCACCATTGAAGACTGACACAAAACGCATTGCATCAGCTTATTTAAAGCACAGTTCTGGCTGAGTGGTTATCAAAAAGAAGAATAAATAATCTGACTGATACCTAGACACCTCTTTGTGCTTAAGCTTTCTTTTCCCAATAGCTACTCCATCCTGCTGCACAAGTAGGCAATCAGTACTAAGAGAACCTAACAGTATCGTCAGAAGTAGTTGATTAATCGTTGCGGCTTGATGACATGACGACGGTCACTTGTGTAGGAATCATCTATATGATGCTGTGAACTCAGTAGACAATTAAAACACAATAGAAAAATCGTCCAGTCATTGTTTAATTGACCTTCGGATTGTCCTGAATGATAAGCATGAGAAGTCCTAACCTTTTAGTCTGTTGTTATGCCATTAATTATATACATCCGGTCATTTTTAACTATTGTTTCACCAGTGCATCGTTCCATACCATTCTGATTTGCTTGAAGTAAGTTCCAATTGCATTTGGATCACCACTAGAAATTTTTTTATGAATTATGTTTGAGCACTCAACCAAACTCGCCTGCGAGAATCAACCAACGAACTGTATAGTGTCATGTTGACGTCGCTATACGTAGGGAAAAGCGTTATCCGCAGGTCATGGACTACATTATTGTGATTGGTACCCGAAGTGTTGGCGGTCATCAATGTCGTATTCGCTTTGAAAAACTTAAAAGAGCATCCTATCGCGGGAATTCCCTCCGGACGAAATAAAATAATTTATAAGTCACTTCATTTAATCCTTCCTGGGTGCATTTACAGTGCATAAGGCTTACTTTCGAGTACTTTTTGCAAGTATTCTGCTATCTGAAGCTGCCTTGCGATTGTTTTTAGTACGGCGTTCCACCGCTTGAGATTCTGGTCTGTGCTTGGCTAGGCGACCCTAGAATCTCCGATGGTGCAGAGATTTTGGTTGCAACGTTACTTATGCCTGGAGATCCTGTGTCCTGATTGGGTCAGATGTCCCGCAACGGTTTTACCGCGTCTAAAACCATCGGTCGCCATTACTGACGCTATCATCGCAGCTATCAGCAGCCTTTAATTATGATCCAAGCTGCATTTGCAACGGTTTGGGCTGAACATGAGGGCTACAATGTCCCCGTAAGTACTAGGCATCTATTTTAATAATATGGTAGTGCGGGGAAGGCAAATTTTAAATGGTTTAGTGTTTTATCAGCTCTGCACGAGGGGCGCAATGTTGATTTGTGCCCTAGCTATTCCCTGGTTACTTGTTTAACCTTACAAGCGCTGAAACTTTCACGACTCAGCTACGCTGCTACAGCGACCTAGAATTCAGGTACCTATATGAGCATGTCCGCTGCCACCACTGCGATGCCGCTCTCTGTGTAAGTTGTTCGATATTGTGCATTTATTACTTTTTTTTTACATCATCGTGCCATCACTCCCCTTTACTTGTTGCTTGTTATCAAAATAATATCTGTATGTTGGCGACGTTCCGTGATTCCCAGTTACTTGTTGCAAGCAGTGAGTTCTTGCCGCCTAAAACCGGCCTGAACCGGCGTGTCACGCGGCGTCAGGCGTCAGTAAGGGAGTTGATCGGCACTACATCGTTGGTCTCTTCTATATTCATCAACTACGAAGTTCCAAACATCATAAAAAATGGAAATGATGGATACCTCTTCGTCGGACGAGGCACCGGAATCACCTCTAACTCCGTAAGTTGAGTTATATTATTCAGGCGGTCGGTCCTACGACGACTTCCTAACTTCTTCCATACGTTTGCAATTTATCCTTCAGCAACAGTTTTTAGGACAACGTTTTAAAGATTTCAGCGGCTTTCACAATCCAAATACTACCTCGAATTTTGATGAAGTTCATCTTATTGTTAGTTCGTTACATTTTCGTCTAACAGGTGAAGACATGTCAAAGTTGGGTATCTTTGGTGGTGCGACTGAGTTGACTGCAGCAGCAATCATTTAGAAGGTGCGCACTTCGTTTTTGAGGTGGATTTGCCAGTTTCGTTAACTGTGTAACGACAGACGCTTCATCATATCTTACGACTTTGCAGTGTGTTGGAGTGAGTCAACTTGTGGTGATCCACAAGAACACTTTGAGGTAGGTGTCTTCCCTCGGGTGTCTTTTCCGGTGACCGGCTTCGGATGTTATGTGAAGCCTGCGATAATAACTGACCTGTTGAATGCCAGCTGTATGGTTCAAGTAATTCTGCATTCCATCCACACGTTTCGGAATGGAAACTATTGCAGTGATGAAAAGAAGGAGATTTGAAGCTTTGGTAGCAAACTGTCCTGCGACTGTGTTTTCTGTGCTTTTGTCCCGGTGCCCCAAGTCGGAATCGGAGAATGGGAGTGGGCAGAAGCTGCCGCTGCCTTGCAGCTCCAGCAGTTTGGGCCTTTGCCGACAAAATGAGACCACTCTCGAGTCTCTACGACGATTTGTTTGGTCTGGAGGTCGATTTTCAAAAAAGTCAAGATGGCGGCGGTTTTTTCAAAATAGCGGATTTTCCCCAAGGGGGATTTTGG
>CABIKL010002630.1:0-12257 GCA_902196195.1 Aptinothrips rufus
AATTCGGACACAACAGCATGCAGGTGAGACAATAAATAAAACAGAGGCACAGGAAATGGTTTCTTTGACGGGGTAAATTCATTCCACACTCATAAAGATATATTAGAAGGGGCTAGCGTTCGAAATTTCAACAATTAACAGTGACTGTCCTCGTCCGTGCAAATGTCGGCTCAAAATGTTATGGACGATACGTCGTAGAACCGTTCCGCCTACCCTTTTTATCCCTTTACTGAAAATGAATCCTGCCGAGGGAGACAGTTTAAAGAGTCTGCCCACAAGCACACAAACTCACGAAGCAGCTCTCAAGTGACAAATCAAGTCACACAAAATGTGCGCTGAGTGAGGACACAATTCATTGGGGATGCGAGTGTGTGCTCTTTCCCTTAATTTAACCGAGCGCAGCTCATGTGAGCAGCAGCCCGGAGGTAACAGGTTTTATCAGACGGTCGTGACGCTCAAATTATTCAGCGCGAGAAGGGTGGGAGGGCGCGAGGTGGGGTGTCGTGGCGGGGCGGGGCGGGGCGGGGCGGGGCGTGGCGTGGCGTGGCGTGGCGTTCGGGAGCCGGGGCCAGTGGACGATACGTTTAGCGGATAAGGCAGGCGTCATGCCAGGTACAGACACCTGTCTCGGAGCATTATTACCACCGTCCTCAGCGCATTCTCCCGCAAATCGTGAGAAATATTGCTTAAAAAAAGGCAAAAATTGCCAAAAAAAAAGTGAAACTTATCCAAACTGAAATTATGTTGTACTATCTTTTCAACTTTTCTTCGCATTTTTTTTTAAAACAAATTTGAATTTGTCATTTCGATGCTTGGAAGTGAATTTTGTCCGCGATTTTTGCCCGCACTCTCTGATCCTCTGTCTTTGCGCGTACTTATTGGTATTCCTGCTACAGTCGGAGGTGGATCCAGAAACGTGCAGAAGGGGGTGGGCTGGGAGGGAAGGGAGCGATGCTGCACTGCCTGCCGGACGCTGTCCATTCATTGCGGTGCCCCCCGCAGCGTTCTGACATCTCAAAGATGATGCCAAATATTTCGCACGGGGCTGCTGCACCACATGAATGACAGCGTAATTCGGCCGGCCCCAAGTCATCCTCGCAGTACGTTGCGAATTCTTTAAACCCCGAATCTCATCACCTTTATGTTGGCGCATGTTTCCGAACCCTGTGAGGCTCGCTCAGGGCTCGCTGCAGTCCGGCAGTAATGACGAATGCATGTAAGTCTTATCACACGCGCGGATGACGCTTTATTGCGGATGACGTCGGAATGCCGGGCGAGTCGCGCCGGCTTGAATTTCGGGATGTCATTCACACCACACCGTCGATCAGAGACAGTGGGAGGAAGAGAGTTGCCAACCTTTCGGGGATCGGCACAGAAAAACCAAAATCCAGGTCCTAGGGCAATTTAACCCTGAAACCGAGGGTTAAAAAATATTTGGAGGCCATTTTGAGACTATTCCAAAACGCGCTTCCTAGCTTCCTGATAACTTTAGAGTACTATTCTTAAAGACTTACATCAATATTTTTGTACGCTTGGTTTATGAGTTGGGTTTCCTCAGAACGTGGATTTGTCTTATGCATACCTGTCATTGGCTAGTAGCGTGATTTAGAGTCAAGTGATCATAAGTCCAGGTCAAAAGAAAAGACATTGGCAGCTTTTCACTTATTAATATTTAAGTTCAATTATTAGCATATGAGCTGAGAAAAAAAGAAGTATCGAAACGATATCTTACGCAGTTCTAACTCGCGCACGCATTTTCAGTTGTGCTTGATTATTTGATCAAGGTTCTTTAAAAATGATTTGTCTTAACTGTTATCAATGTCTGGAAGTTTCATCAACCCCTTATGAGACTGAACAAAAATAAAATCTCTGTTTAATAATTAATTCTTTACATTTAAAGTTTAAAGTCAAGCTGTTTTGATGTTACTTTGGGCTCGCTGCTCAGGTCGCGGAGCCAAGGCTCTCGGCTGCCCGCTCCATTCGCGAGGCGGAATGACAATCCGGTCCAAATGAAGCTCATGATATAGGATGCAGGGGAAAACCACAGCGAGATATTTAGCCATCCACCCACGTGCACGGGCGAACGCTTAATAAAATTACTCGCTTCGAAAAGTTTGAGTGTCGGCGCTAGTGAATTTAGATTAACAGCTTTTACGTGCCATATCATTCTATTCTTCAAATATTGCCCTATAAGACGAATCAAACATAAAAATTGAGGTGAACCATTGACTTTCGAACATGATTTAACACACATTTGTCACTGATATAATTCGAGAATATAATTCGAGGATCTTCACTACTAATCTAACGTAAACTTTCTGTTCGTAACTTTTTAAAATCTGCGAATTTGGCCGAAATTTTGTGGGAAACGCTCGATGTATGACATTACGACGAGTTTTCGGTTCTCATAAACAGTGTGAAACAATAATCACGTAATTTCTAGTTGTGTTATCTCCAAACACACAGAATGCAGTCACGTCTTGTCCTTCTTGACTCACCTCCATGCGCCGTCCTCCTCGCTATCCTGCTCACGACCCTCTTGCTGTCGGCGGCGACGCTGGCCACCGCGAGCGCGGCTATGCACACCGCTACACTCAGCCTCATGACGGAGCTCTGACGCGACCTTGTGACTAGCTGGATGCACCCCGTGCTGAGCGAGACACGCACGCTACCACCGGTTCGCACGGAGTCAGGGACGGGATTAGCCAATGTCATGGCCAACCGCCAAGGTTTTAAGTGTGCAGAAAAGCGTCGGTCCTGGCCCCCACCCCAGCGGTCAACACCCCTGCCCCCTCCCGCTCGGAGGCCCCCGCCGTCCGCTGCCGCTCTCCGCTCCTCTGCGGACAGCCCCCAGTGCCCCTCAGTGCCCATCGGGGCCCCGCCAAACCCCCCGCGGACCCCGCCGGTCTGCCGGCTGCACCCCCTTCCCCTCCTTTTGCTGCTCTCATCAACCGGAGCGGCTGGACCTCGACTCGCCCCGCCCCGCCCCGCCCCGCCCCGCCCCGCCCCGCCGCCCCGCCCCATCCTCTCTGAACTTACGACTGCTCTCTCTTGTTCCTCTTCTCCTCTTCTTTCCTCCAAACCCGTACGATGTCTGCATTGTGCGATCCTGGAGGACGCAAGTGTCCTCGGCCGGACCGATTGCTGTCCTTGTGTCCCCTCCTCCTCCCTCCCCTGCGCCCGCGGCCCTCCTTCCCCGCTCTCTTCCTCCTCCGCTCACTCATCTCCAAAGAGAGCAAGCCGAAAAATGAAGGGTCTGGGACCCGAACTTGGAAGATGATAGGGGATATTTGAACTCAAGCAAAAAAATGAATTTTTCGTTTCAAACGACAGACAATGGTTCGGCTACTTATTTCGTTTTTTGCGCCATCAGACAAAGCAACATGTGGCATTGATTTATTTTTCCTTGGGTATGATAACACATTTTCTGATGAAACTCAGATGTATATATCACAATTATTGATTATATTAGAGGTAAGATTTACTAGTAACTAGTTGGATTCCAATGAATCGACCTGATATTGAATAACCAGTGAAGGAAATGAGGCATTCATCATCACGCTTGAGCTCAAAATCTAGACTTTTGAACGTTCTCAGACGGCCATTGACTTTTCTCAATATTCATTGTGAAAAAAAATTGTGGAGCAATAGAGTTTTTAACAATTTCTTCATAGGTTTACTAACATTCTGTTTTGACAACAAATTTGTTCGTGGCTTTGGACAATTTTGTTGATGGTCTATTGCCGCACCATTTTGTTAATCTGTAATGAACAAAAATGTTCATAAGGTCTCGGATTGGACATTGGCGTCTCTTTTCTGGATGCCGTGTTCAAAAGGGTGAAGGTCAATAACCCCGGCCCGGGAGGTCTCTCCGCTTCTTTTCTCGGAATTCTGCCGAGTTATTCACCGAACAGAACAGAAGCCCGCGGGCTCGACCACCTGGTGTTTGTCCCCACGGAATAAACGCTGCATTCGCGACTCCCACGCCCCAAATCTTGGAATTTGCCAACAACAATAAAAAAAGGAAACGTTCCAGACGTATTTTACATGACGTCACGTCGTAGTGTCAACTCAATTGGACGATGTCTCGTGCTCTCATTCGAAGAACGGGCGAGGCGCCGCTCGGTCGGCGGCCAGCAGTGGTCATTTTCTTGCACTTCCGCGAGGGCCAAGGCCAAGATTCCCCATCGAAATGCTCCCAGAATGCGTCACATATCGAACACGCATCACCGCGAAAATATTATTTGGCCCTGAGGGCTTCTCGTTCCCCAGCGTCCTATCAACGCTCGTTAGGAACGCACCCCATTGCACTGCGCACCAGGCGAGGCTGGACGGGAGAGAGCTGCCGCGACAGCGTCACTCCAGGCTCATTATTTAATACGTCTCTTCATATTTTCTTGGCCCGAAAATGATATTAATGCGACGGCCCAGCTCTAGGCTAGGTCCAGCTAAATGTTGTAGCCCCGAAAGAGACGCTGGTACGTTTCCGTACCAATCAGAACGCAGAACGGTGAGGGTCACGTGGTGTCGTTGACTCTCTGCTCTCCATACTCTCTAGCAGATAACAGCAAAGCTCGTCAAGCATAGATAGTGGACGACACCGTACATGTCCCGTACTGCAGGCATACAAGCGATTTCACACGTACGTCTTGTAAGTTGCGGATCTGCACGGACTGTTGGCCACCCCCGCAATTCAGCCCCGCGGCGCGGTGGAACCTTAGTCACCACGTCGCTGATGGTCCGGAGGTGGGGTGTGCGTTTGGGAGGCAAGGGGGGGGGGGGGGGGGGGGGGGGGGGGCGGTAGTTCTACCTGTAATTACCTCTTAGTAGTAGTCGGCATTCATAGACCGTCATGTGCTGCAGACGAACTGATGAAGGTGTGCGACCGAATCGAACCGAATCAACCCAGATTCATGACCGCATTGCCATGATTTCATACCTAATAATTCGACATTGAATCTCAATAGCTCCGAGTTACAAACGTTTACTGATATCTACGTCAGCTACCGTAAGTGATAGTCCGTGCACATGGTAGCGATGGATCGTTATTGCCATATAGTTCATAACCTGACCCACGGAGGTCATGGTTTCTTGGGAAAGTCATTGCAGCCATTCTAAAGTCTTTCTAGCGCTTTCTTTCCTAATTTTTTGTGCTCAGTCACTGAGCCTCAGTGAACCAGTGAACCTTGTTTAAAAAGTTTAAAAAGAAAAAAAATGTTTTAAGACCTTGAAAATTAGCAGAGACCCTTCACTGACTTATACCAAAAATCTGCCAACGTTCTATGGAGACAGATTGGTGAAGGCCTATTTGGGTGGTGCAGCGTTAACTAATGTACTTCAGGCGCAGGGTGCGGACTACCCTAATCAGTCTGAATGCAGAGCAGCAGGGTATTCCGGGTATCTGCGATGTGCGTGGGAATCACGGAATACCCTATTGTCCATGCCATGTCAGGAAATAGTTGTCTAAGTGCATCACACTTGTCCATGCTGTCCAAAGTCTCCAGGCCTTTTGCTTCAATTTCCTAACTCTCGTTTCGCGCATCCCATGGGTAACATAACTTATTTTTCTTCAACCTTCAATCATGCATTCAGCGGGACTGGTCCAGTTTTTATTGTATGATGCGGCTCTTTTGGATAAGACAAAACGATGAACGGTTAAACACTCCGCGCACGTCGGTCTTTCAGCATTCATCGTTTTCCGAAAAGGAATTATTTGAGATGTCAGGCTCAGTCGCCGAAAAATGACATTGTCACCGTAGTGATCGATGAGGACTGCAGATCACAGAGCCAGTGGTACCGCTGCATGCAGCCGCTATACATCACAGACCGAGAGGAATAATACCCTCTTTATATCCAGAGGATTAGTGGATCTGTGAAAAAGGAACAAAAAAAGAAGAAGAAAGGGATGACCTAAGAATTGAAGACGTGCATTCCAGCGAGAAAAAAAGGGAGTGTCTCTGTTTTTTCTGGTTCATTCATTGATATCTTCGCCTCGTGTTGATGCCATTCACTAAGTTAGTGCATCAAATAATTAATACATGTACTTTTGTCTGAAACCTTGTCATTACATGAAGTTAGTTTAATTTTTGCTAAAAATGATGAAAGTGTTATTATTTTGTGAGTTTCATCGTCCCAACGATTGGCAGACCACACGTCATTGGCTGCGTTTGCTTTACTAAAGACAACTGTGCACTCGGCTTTAATTGACTACTGCATTCAAGAAGGCACCGGTGCTGTGGAGCATGTTGTTTATGATTTTAAAGCTTTCCCATTGTACAGTTTAAGCGTTTGGCAAAAACGTCACTGTTGCGAATCGATTAACGCTGGCCCCGGCCAGGAAGGATGGATTACACGCATCTCTTTCTCCTCTCGACGTTATCAGGCGAGTGCGGCAAATATATACGTGTTTACAAACGCGTAGCTGGCGCAATAATTTGCACATTGTCACCCTACGGGTGAGGCGAATGAATAAATTCCTGATAAAACCTTGTTGATTTCGCATCGTGAACTGCTCTTGCGAGTATTTTACGATGCAGCTCGCTTGGCTAAAACCAAATTTCCTTTTGAATTCGCTAATTGCTCTGCAGACCAGGCCCGTCGGCCGGCGGCGGCCTCGAAGCAATGCACTAAAGATATTTGCGTCGAAGCGCCAGGTTGATTTGGAGTCAGCTCTGGACTGATTGGGAGCCAAAACGTTTGAAGACATTTCTCTTTCAGAGTATTCTTATTCCTGCATATCACCTGATGATAAACTCCTGGTGAAGCTTGATTGGGTCTTTAATTCCAGCTCATATGCACGAAGAGACCACATCACAACAGATTACTCACCAGGCGCTCAAAATGAGCTATTTTACTTATTATAACACTATTCAACGAGCTGAACTTCAACATCAGAAAGCGCTGAGTAATCAGTTCTGCTGGGGGACACATCTCTTAGTCCGTCTGTCTGAATGATTTATACGCCACCGAACGTTAGGCTTGCAGTATCGCGCACCCGCGGTCCGGTGCCGCATCCTGATCAAAGTGTTAATCTGTCAGGCAGCATCTGCCTTGACAACACCACCGCCCACCAACACCTCACCCCGTCCCCACCTCAGTTCACATACAAGCGCGATGTGTCTCCGGTCCCATTCCGATATTCGGATTGTTTGGCGATATTGAGCAGGGTTGTGTTCAAGATTCTTGTTGTGATTGTCTAAACCTCTCCCACCGGGCACCGCGTAATAATTGCGTAGAAATGAACCTTTCGCTTAAAATATGTTTTTTTAAAGTTGAGTTTGGTTGCCCTTTATTGATGTTTTTTTTTCGGAGTTTTACGACGGTATTGCGTCCCTAGTATGATGCAAGTGTATGAGTTACTTCACCAGAGAATCCCCCCTCGAGTGTGGTAACTTTAACTCTGCTCAGTGCTATGAATTTAAAGTCGAGAATGTTGATTAAAGGTCATTTATCAGATGAAAGCAAGCAGCTTGAAGAAGCAAATTATTTTATTCAGAGACCTCAACTTTGTTGCACATTGAACTTTTAAAGAAATGAGCTGCTTTCGTTTAATTAAGCTTGAATTCATACCGCGAGCACCATTACTGCCTGCAGTCATGTGACGTCTAGCAGGCATTGCGCTGCACAGGCCTCGCAGACAGTGCGGTGCAGCCTCTAACTCAGCGCAGGTAAGTCTGCAGACCTTGGTGCAGGGCATGGCGAGAGCATTAAATGGCTGCAGGACATGGAAGTGGCGGTGTCTCGTCCACAAGTCACCTCCTGCTACACACCTGCTTCATAGCGCCTGACTTGGGTCTTGTCTGAGGTTCAGTATGAGACATCAAGAATTGAAATAGCACGCTCAGGCGTCAGTCTGACGATCTCGAAGAGGACTGTCTCTCAGCCTGCATTCAATTAGGTTTTTCAAAGAATAGTATAGAACCAAACCGAAATGACTTAATCACCTGTTAAAAAAGTTAGCGTCCCGCGTAGTCCATTGGTATTACCTGATTCGAACGTGGGTGTGTCCCATCAAAAATACCAGTCGTGCATTTCAACGATAAGACCTCAGCTTTAATATGTGGATTTTCATGACGATTTCACGCCATGAGCCCCCGATGTGACTGGAGCTAGTGCTGTAATCACGCCGTGCAGCTTGGCAGAATTTCGTTTAAATTATTTAGCAAATTTAAAATATTTAACAGAAATCTCTCTCTTTCGCTATCATGCATCTTGCCTGAAATGCTTAGTACCACCCGACACCGCGTATGAATTGAATAAACAGTGGATAATATTGGGACAGAGAGAGCGTATTGTTTGCAGGGTTGGCGTTGGCAGCACTGAGGCCGTGCTGGCTCGCTGGTCAGCGGGGTGGCTGCGGCTAGGTCATCCGCCCGACCCCATTGCATTGATATACATGCAGGAACTCTCAGAGCAAAACGAACTCCTCTTGGATCAGCCAAGCGCATGCTAAGTGAATATCTAAGTACGGCAAGGCAGTGGGCGACCTGTTGTTTTCAAAGACGGATGTTCTGAACTCGTCCAATCTTTACAGCTGAAATAAGTAAAATTTAAATTTAGGATAACTTCTATTGCTAACAGGCATAGTCTAAAGAGGACACGTTGTATCACAAAAAATTATCGCATAGTTGAAACCTAACAACACATGATTTCCTAAAAACACAGATCTTATATTCTTCTCCCTAATTTTTCTGATGTTGCTAGGATTACCAACTTGGGTAAAATTTTGTTGTTACCCTCCATTCTCCTTTTATTGTGCGTTCTGTTGAGGAGAATGAAATGCCCAGGCGGGTTCGTGTGTGGCTGTCTGCTATCGGTCAATTATGACTTGTCGCTGAAACACGCTTCAGTCTGCGGCCGCTATCATTGTCAAAGGACCGCTTTTCAGTTCTCATAAAGCACGGGGATTCACATACAACGACATTATCATCGCACAGGGCTACCGGAAACCTCTGCCACTAATGGACTCTCCATTCGCGGCCCGATTGGCGAGCCTGGTCTTTCAAGTGGTGTGAGTGGAACTGAACTGGTCTGCTTGGACAAAACTGAGCTAACCAGACGGCCGACCTGCCCTGAACTGCACAGCGCGTCAGTTCAGAGAGATATGAACAGCTGCCCTTCGGGATGGTCCACGAACTACCTTATTTCACCAGATTCATTTTGAGGGCCGAAATCTTTAATATGAACATAAAGAGTGCAAGCTTTTCACATTGAAACGTTTGGCGTCCATGCGCGCTCGACTGTCTGATAAATCGTTTAGACGTGATCGTGGGCATAAAAGACATGCATCTTTTTACTCCGCCGATTCACTGGTTTCGCTGTCTGAACGCACTACGTGGAATTAATTCCTAATTCTTGCGCAAATACTTCCATCGCGTATTACTATGTTTTACGATTGTCGTCTTCACCAAGCTATCAGAGTTGCGGACTCCAGGTCCCTTGCCAGCGGGGACGCTCCGGCATAACACTGCCAGTTGCTTACAAAGAAACTCCTTAGTATTACAAAGAACTGTCGTCGTAAGTTACAGGAGGTTTTGCACAACCGTCGTAAGTTACGAAGAATTTCTTTGTATTCCAAAGACGTCTCTTCGTATTACAAAGCCATTTCTTCGTATTCTTCGACGTTTCTTCGTATTAAGAAGAGGTTTCTTTCTATTACGAAGATCGTGTGTTTTTTGTATGATACAAAGACAAGTTCTTTGTAAGCAATTAGTAGTGTATTGTCTCCAGGCTGAGGAGGCTGTCGTTGCTTCCATTATTCTACGTAACCTTACTCTGCACACTCAAAAATTCAAAGCAGAGGGATACTCCCCCCCCCCTCCCCCTCCCCCTCGTGACGGGACCGCACCTACCCTGGTCTGATTAGGACTGAACCAGCAGCGTCGAGCATTGAGAGGTGGGTCGAAGACTTTCGAACAATTGGCATACAGCGCGACTTCGATAACGGTCGAGTCGCCGCCCTGCCCCGGACCAGACGCACCCGACGAGGACTTCCCCACCAGCCGCCGGTCCCAGAAGTTGGAGAGGGGGGGGGGGGGGGGTTATCGCCAAGAGACACGGCCGGGACGAGACGGAGAAATAATCTATTGCAACGGACAGCCAGCCGGGCCGCCGACTTGTCCATTTGGCGGCTCGGCTCGGGTCGGGTCGGCGTCATGGCACGTATTCCTGGTTCTGTGGCAGACAGCGAGAGGAGAGCAGCCCGTAACCAAAGTAGACGTCCACAAATGAGGTGCTGAGCAGAGCAATAAGTTTAGGAATGAAATAGTAGTAGCGCAGCGCGCAAGAAACTGGCAAATTACGAATGTATTTGTATTAAAATTCGATATAAAATGGTCTAAATCAAAAAAGAATTTGTACAATTTTCGGGGAAAAAATTATTTTAATGTATTTTAATGAATTTAAGAGAATTTTTGTTGGAATTTCAAAGAAAATTCAATCAAATAAGTTACTAAGAAAATAAAATGAAATTTACTTATTTAGAATCGACAGACGTCGTGAACGTTTAATTTGCGCTGGATTTGATTTAAATCGATCGTGATTTGATGGACTTTGCTAGACATTTTTGGGAAATTGATTACACAACACCACAAATTTATGACAAGAGCTTGTAAAAATGGAATTGATATTTGATTGTGTTGAAACCACACTTGTTCCTAACTTACGTCAGGTTCTCGGGGGAAGTGTGTAGCACGGCACGCGGTTCCGAGAAGGAGGAGGGAGGGAGGGAGAAGTAGCGCGTTGCTACAGGACAGAGCCATGCGGGTCAACTGGGGCCGCGAATCGGATTAGAATTTGCGTGGCGGTCCTCTCCTCGCCTGGATCCGTTGCTGTGGGTCGCTGCCTCTCGTAACGGTAAATCACAATCGTCGCCATTCGCCCCAGCAGGGGAGGCCGAGGTATTCGTTTTCGGGCCTTTATCTCCGCACAGAGTGATAGCGCGATATGGATACATTTTGTGAATTTCGGGTGCCCCTCCAAGCCACCGGGTGTAATTTCCATTGGCACAGCGGGGGGTCGTGCTAGTGTCAGGACGGAGCGAGAACACGTGGCCGATGTTGTTAGACAGCGATGAAGGAAACGTGCTCTCGTTCGGCGTGAGCCACTCACCGCAGGGGATGAGACCGGCCGGGAGTCGTATTATTCTGCTCGGTATGCACCTTAAAATCCGTTTTCGGATGAAAAATTTCTATTTGCGCCGAAAGGGACAAAGTCAGTGACCTACTCGCGAACGGAGCTGAACTTCCCAGTGCGTAAGGGCGACATTGAAACGATGGCGGTTCCGGATCGATATCGATTATTTGTCACTTTAAATGTCTCTTTTGATTTGACTCAAAAGTGATCCGGTAATCGACATTCTAGCGACATATGACGTCGAATAGACAACGTTTTCATACTTTTCTATTTTTTATTCCTCACTGGATCGCATTTCAAAAAACACGGCATATGTGTGTACAATTTTGTGCGAGCATCTGTGCAAAGTCACCTACGCTTGATGAGCAAGATTTTGTGCATATTATACGCACACTTTTGTAAACGTTTTGCGTACAACAAGCAAAAATCTTAAGCATGCACTTCAAGCGTACTTTTAACGTTGCACAAATTTTTTCGCACACAAGTGTACACATGGATTTAATGTGAAGCTGTTCGCTGCTAGATAGTCCACTGCCACCCCAGTCGTGATGGTCGTAGACCTCGATGCGCCACCTCGTTCATAGACTCTTGGCTCGCTCTCTCGGCAGCGCGCGTGGGAGGTGGCTTCGGGTGTCTAGAAGACTTGAATCTGAATCATGCCAAGTTAAAAATAGGACGGCGGTCGCACTAGCCTAACTTGCGATGCCAATTTGTATTATTTATCAAGTTTTCAAATTCTGTAAAATGTTATTCCTCTACAATTATGTGCGTCATTAAGTTCGTGCACCCACTCAAATATTTAGCGGTCCGTGACTGTACAGTAAATAATTATTGCATTTAAATTAATGCACTTTTCGTGTGCGTTTTCAATTTGTTGTGCTGTGAAATACGCCATGGTAGCTCGGACTTGCTCTATACATTTGTCATTAATTTGACCGATATGCGGTTTTCCCAGGTGTAAAACCTAGCTGTGTTTTTTTCCACCTGGGAAATACTTTCCACCCAGAGAAAACACACCTTGGAAATCCAGGTGTGATTCTTGAGTGCAATTTGGAACAGTTCCTACCCAGGAAATTTTCCACCCGGAATAGTTTTCCACCTGGAACACATTTCCACCTAGGACG
>CABIKL010002631.1:0-12251 GCA_902196195.1 Aptinothrips rufus
GCGCGGTGAGGGTGCGGGGTAGAGCGGACATAGCTGGATCCCAGGCCCGCTGCCGCCATGACAGTTGTCGCCTCTCTTCTTCTAGGCTCTCTAGCCGGGCCAGGCCGGGCCCAGCAGCCACGTGCTCTAAGCGCGGTCATCGTTCCCTTCGTGTCCTGACGCCCTGACCACGACCACAACGTCCCGCGGCAAGGCGCCTGGTCTCGCTCTAGTGTTCTTTCATTGGAATCACGAAGCAGGCGCCCTTTATTTCATAGGTCGCCTCTCCGACACCTGAACCAAGGGATATTATGGGTGAGGACCACCCAGGGCCCCACCCCACACCTGTCTCCAGCTCGGAACCCTGGAGCCCTGGATGGGAGCGGGAAGGGGGCAGAAGAGCCTTGAGCTGGAACCGCACATCTGTTATCATCCTCTTTTTCTCCCCTCGTCTCGGGATAATTCCTTCACCCGAACCGCCTCCTTCATCGTCCCATTCTTAAACTTCGACAGCAAACTAAAAAAAAAACAAAAAAACAATGCAGATCACATCTTGCAGGTGTCCTAGGGGACAAAAGGATGGGGGGACTGACAACACTCGCCAGGGATGGACTCTTCTCCAAATCCATCTCTAACTTACCCCGCATCAACCTGAAGTGAACTGCTATAACCGAAGGTACTGAACCAGTGAAAAGGAATGCACTTTGGTTCAGGCCAGGGAGAAAACCCTGCACTTACCGACACCAGTAAATGGGATAGCATCCCCTCGATTAATTTTCACTCAACTTGATTTCTTCCTACAAAGCACACGACACAGTAAGGCCGGCATGCCGGCACTGCAGCCGCAGACCCACCTGTACGTTGGTACTGAAAGGATGCACCGTCTGCTGCGGTCCACTGCGCCCAGCAGACGACAGAGGCGAGGGGGCCCCAGCGCAGCGCAGCGCTTTTAAGTCCACACTTGCCAGACAGCAATTCACACAGAAACTTAAAATGCCACGATCACTGGAGAAGAAAGACGACCACCAGAAAGGCACGCAACAGACACGCCCAGACCGGTACAACGCTCAGTTGATGACTACAGACGGGACGGAGCGGCTAGCGGCAGCGGCCACTAGCGGCGCTAGAAACACACGACTACCACCACCCACCACCGCCACCGCCGACGGCGACCTGCGACCCCCCCCCCCCCCCCCCCCGGCCCCTTTCTCTTCTTGGGTCCGCTCGGTCCGCTGCTCTCCCGCTCTCCCTCTCCCACTCGAAGTGCTCGGCCGTCAGTAGTTCGACCGCTCGCTGCAGATTCTGTACACAGACCGCCTTATGGTACAGATGTAGTTACTACTGCGGACCCACCCGGTTCAAAAGTACTCGACGATGATAAATAATACACCGGTTTAAGTTGCCTCGGATCGGGTCGAGGATACTTGATACTTGTGGAGAGATGGAGTTAGTCATACATAGCCATGTTGAGGGAATGCCACCGTGAATATTAGACTGTTCAAGTTACCAAAGATTGGTTGAATTCAAATGAACTGATATTACTACCTTTTGGAAACATTTTCTAATTAATTTGTTGAAATGGATAATGAAGCAAAACTTGATTCCTCAAGAAAACAGTTTATTGAATTTGGGTGGCACCAATAAGTAAGAACTTCAGTTATAAAGGACCATAATAAGACACATAACTAAGAAAAGAAATAAACACACTACAAGACAAACACAAATGCAGAACACAGCAGCATGATATCAAGAGTTTGACTGGTGAAATACTGCTGCACAAGCTGCTGTGAACATTTGGATCCAACTTCACACAAATTGCCTTGAAAGTCTAAAGCAGGTTTCTGCAGAACAGTCTTTAAGAAATTACAGGAAAAAACGAAAGATATGTTGGTAGCAGAAATTTTGATTCGAACATCAGACTAGTTGGAATTGACAGCACCCAAACAATAGATGCACGAGATGCACCATCTTGCTCTGGTTGACAAGCGTAGTAAACTAGAATTAAAGATGGCACAATAGTATTGACTTTCGCACAAAAAATAAACAACAGCAAAGGAAGAACAATGGCAGCACAGACACATACACACACACAAAAAGAAGAAAGAAAGAAAGAGGGCAACGTTTTGGAAGAAAAAGAAATTTTAATAATTTTCATTTTACACTTAAAATTCAAATCATGACATATGCCCTGCATTTTATTTATTTGTAAACAAATTTCAAATCATATCTATTAGATATAATAAATGCCACAATACCTCATAAAATTAATTTTCTTTTTTTTTTTCCTGTACTGTACGTTCACTCAAATTTTAGCAATCTGCAAATGGGATATTTAAAACAAGAATTGTTCTTTGCTTTCTCAATAACACTTAGGGCACATCAAAAGCAATTCAGCACATAGTTCACATAGGCCACTATAAGCTTTTAATAGATGCTGAATTTATGGAATATAGCCTTTGGAATAGAAAGCAATTCAACCGTTTATTTTATTCAATAGATACCCCGACTAAGTTTGCAACTTCATAAACTTACGTTCTTAAAATATGATGACACATCTCAATTACGTAACATGATTTCACAGCAATTCAGAGTATAGCTCTGAAGCAGGTTTTTTTGTTTTCAAGTATGTGAATGTGATAGTGCACTGCTTCCTGAAATAAAAATTAGGCAAAAAAAGCAGAACACCATTTCAACAAGTTCTAATTTTTCCATTTATAATAGAAAATACATGATTGTTGTAAGAAAAGATTTCCATGAAAAGTATGCTACACAAAATTGAAGAAGTGGGCACATAAAATTCAGTTGGCAGCATTCAAAGAGTAAAAATCAGATGAATCTGTCAAAGCTTTTTCAGGGAATTTAAAACACTAACTTTCTTACAAAAATAGCTGCTGAGCAGTAATGTAAGAGAGCAACATTGGAGAACTAGCACAAAAAACTTTTAAAACTCATTGGAAGAAGAAAAAGGGGGGGCGGGGGGGAGTGGAGTGAAAATCCTGTTACAGTTAGTACTATTAAAAGAGTCTAAAAGTCAAGATGTGATATGTTTATGCAGCTCACTTCATTAAAATCAGAAACCTGCATAAATTGAAGAGATCACAAATAAGAACACACAAAACCAACAGGAGAAAAATTATTACTGAGAAAAGTGAAACAACTTGTAAATTATGCACATAAATAACATAGCACATTTTATCACAGATATTATGGATAGTTCCACTTCAGAATTCAAAAAAAGAAAACCAAGCAATAATTATTTTTGAAGGACTTTTGCACCAGTGCAAATGCATAGTATTTCAAAGACCAGAACTAATGAGCAGTAATAAAGGCTAAAGCATGCTTCTAAATCACGCAGAGTAGAGAAAAGACAGCACATACCCAACATTCTTGATGCCAAAAAACAAAACAAAAACAAAGAAAACGAAAAACTGCTAACAGAGCATGAGCACAAACCCTGTAATATACTTCAGTAGGGGCCCCTATAAGAACACTGTGATTCAAATTAAGTGTGTAACATGAGGTAACCAGTAAAAACCATAGTCCTGAATCAATAAGAAAGAGAAGATGTCTTGGAAGACACGTGATTCCTCTCACTTTTTACGGCTCTGGCCTGACTTTTCCCTGTCTACTTCTTCAGCAGCAACTTGTTTCAAATCAGCAGGTGTAGGTCGACACTGTGAAATATGACAAAAACAAAAGATAAATCTAGTGTATAAGAAAGTTAATACAAAAAGTAACAACTCTGATATGTCGCAGAGCTTACATCTTCTAACTTCACTCTAGGCTTTATCATCTGTTCTGGGTTGTGCCATGGTTTCCAATGGGGATTGTGTTGTCTTTTCCATTCAGGGTATCCTCGGCACGCCTCTTGTAATGTAGCAACCATCTGAAAAACAAGAATTCATTACCATGTGCGAGCACAAAAATATACAGGAGGTTAAGCTACAGAAATGCTATGTAGCAGGGTTGCAAGAAAAATACACAAAATCCAGTCAAAACAGCGCTTTACAGCCCCGTGTAGAGCAGGCTGCATCTCAGCTTGCCTTACTAGGCAAATTCTTATCAGCAATTCTAAGAAGTTGCCTACTAGACAGGCTGAGATACAGTCACTCTATGCACGTTAGCTTTGTCTATACTTCGTCTACTTCTCTGGCAACTCTGTCCTGATCGTAAAGCCAAGGCATAACATGAACGGCAGGAAAGAAACTCCTAAAAATCTAGGTTTATAGGAAAATTTAATACATTAGTCTACATTTTGCACGTCCAGTGACAAGAAATAATCCATAAAAGATTAAGAATAAATGAATTTAACCATAAAATACTGTTGATTTTACAGTTACAATTCCTGATATATCACCTCTTGCTAGCCATTGTCGGCACCACTCTTGTCCTCAACCAGACTAGTAAAGATCTCTCATTACTCCTAAATCTCTCCTTTCACTTCCCAAAACCCCAATAGTACTATATAATAAATTTCAAGAAATTCAAAGATGATGCAGTTACATCTGAAAACCTACCCAATCCAATCTCTTTGTATCTAGGACAAAGAGAGATTACTTGGAAGAATAAGTCATTCAAAATAATCACAAAACATTAAAGAAACACATTAATTGTAGAAACTACTTCAGTCAACAATCAACAGTGCAATGGCAACGAAACTAAGTGGCTAAAATACGGGATACTTAATGATGAATATCAATACCGAGCAAGCTTCAACATTTATACACTACAACTGAGAAGAGCTTTCAAAAAGCAGTTTCTGAGAAAAGGCACGAATAAAACTAAATGATTTCATCACAAAAAACAAAATATAAAAGTCAAAATTATTTATTTACTGTCTACTAAGCCACCATACTAAGCCTCCAACCCCACATGAAAGAAGCCACACACATTTTTTGCAACTGGGTACGCAAATCTTAACCAAGTTGCAACACACTGCAGTGCACCTTATCACATCACAAGAATTCAAAACCTTTTAGTTCTCAGAAAGTTTGATTCTGACTAAATAGAAGGGTTGCATTCAGCCTTGTGCCCATAAAGGCCATTTGTGCAATTTAGCAAGATAAAACATTCAAAAGAAATTTACATAGAAACAAATCTGAAGGATAGGTACAAATAGATATAAAAAGGATATAATGGAGGAAAAAATTTCTTACCAAGAGGATGTCAAAAACAGTCAATGCAAAGAATAGCCAATAACAGCTTGAGTTGTCAGTAAGAATTTGATGAATTTGCCATTTTAATCTTTTACAAATAAAGCACAAAACCATTTAAAAGCAGGAGCACACCACCATACTGACAGAAGGTCTTAAATAATGTTATTTTTCATTAAGAAGACAATTAGGTCCACATAAGAGTTATGTAGGGATAAAACCGACAAATCTAGCAAAATAACTTATGGTGAAGAATACTTTTCTTTACAATTCCAAAATGTCCAAAAATTGTCCAACATCTCCGATGTATCCATGCCCATGACATTGTGATGGTAAGCACAAATTCACTAATGTATGTTCTTGAGAAGTACAAGTACATAGCTGAAGAAACACATTAATATGGCATGATGCAAGCCAAGAATGTAGTTTTATGCTCCTGAACTTCCACTAGCACATTGCGACATATTGAAAATTTCAATTTTAGGAATCAGAAATGCATAAAATAAAGATTCTAGAGTGAAAAAAGCTAAAAATAAAAAGGAAAAATAATACAGTGAAGGAAAATGACCATGAAACTGAAACTAGAGATGGTAAGCTGTAACACATTTCTTCTGTGCATGTATCAAGCCACATAAATTTTAATGAATACAGCCGAAACAGAAATGATCTAGATTTATGAATAAATGATAGATGTAGAGAAAAAAAAAAGAGCAAAAAATAACAAAACAAAACAATTTCAAAAGAAAGAGTAAGAAAGTAAAACGCCTTAGGCACCTTCGGTCCAACCATGTGAGTCGCTCTGTTGACAAGCCATGGGGGCAGCTTTCCGCGCGGGTCTGTCTCAGACACAAAGGCCATCTGTGACCCGCGCGGACCAAATGGACGAACTACATATCCTGAAACGATACCACACTGTCACCTGCGCTCGTACAAGCTCAAATGTTGACACAGGAATCTTTTATAAGTACGTCCTTTTCCCGAAGACGTTACATTTGAAACATGACAGTTGAGCTTATTTCACTACTCACAATTGAAAACTCTACCAACCAGTAGAAGACAATAAGTGAGACTGTGACTGAAAAACTGCACAGATGTGCGTGTGTATCATGTTATGTTGGTGATTATGAATATTTTGTCCATCTTATTCTGATTATCATTGCCAAGATTTCAAGCAAGCTTTTAGCTTGATGACCGGGGTGACAGAGGATTCAGTCTATAAGGATCTATGTCCAACAAAATTCTAAAATTATCTAAATCCAAAACTGAAACTGATCTCATCATAGTGTTAATACCATATAAGTCAATATGCACAACCTTGATTCTGAGAATAACAGTACAACAATAATTTATGCAGTTTCTGAAAAGTATTGAGGTGGAACAAATCCACAATTGATTTGTCACTGTGGCTTGAATATTATGTGATGTAACATTTACAGCACAGTTGTATGTGGTTTTGTTATTTTGTACACTCAAATAAATGTGGTGCATGCTGGCGAAATTCAAGAAAGCTAGTGATTTTTGTTATTAAAGGAATCACAGAAGAGGTGCTATTCATGTATGAGTAAACATAGGTACACTTGATTTCTTCCCTTCTCCTAGAAAAACTGGAGTTATTAACATGTAAACCAGAAGCACAGCACATACACAGCAACAAACACATCAAAACAAGAAGCTCATAATGCAAATATAGTGTTCTAGAACACGAGTATGCTACAGGCTAGACTCCAGTTAAAAAACTGACCCAGCTTTACAGCTTATGAGAGAGTAAGAATGCTTAATATAAGAACTCGACTCGGCTGTCATAGTTCACAAAGATTCAATTCTTTGGCAGATAATGAAGCCATTTTCACATTCAATCAAAATAAACTCCAATCGTTCTCCAATACATATATATATAGATAAAAAAAAAAGGAGGAAAAAAAAATTGCTACACTCACCACAGCATGTCAGACAAACAAAAGCCAAGAGAGATCACTAAAATTACTTGCAGACAGAGCAGCAAGGATGATCTCGCGGAATGTTAAACAAACTATGAACTAGGAATTAACCAAACAATAGAACCAATAAAGATACAGAGCTTTTTGAACACAAACAGCACATTGATAGTATGTGAATAAATCATGCTATTATGTGATGAGATGGCAAAATTGATTTGATGAAAGCTACTTAAGACCCATGAAACTGAAAAAAAAAAGTTCTGAAAAAATTAAAGAAGAGGGACCAGAAAATACTATGGTCAGGGGAAATGCAATGAGGTAAACAATTTAAGAATCTCATCTTTTCCAACGACTTTTTCATGGACAGGCAAAAAGATTGTTCTCATTATGTCTGAAAGGTATTGTGTTCTTCAAATAAGTTTCAAACCTTTATAGCAAGTTGCGGATACAACACAGCAAAGAGAAGGCAAAACATAAAAGGCAGCCACATCTAGAGCAGGGGATGCATAGCTACAAATTGGGTTTTTCAGCACCTTTCGTGCAACTTTCTGCGTAAGCTTGTTCACCAGGACAGAAGGCAGCTTTCCACAAGGATCTGATTGTGACACATAGTCCAAGTAGCATCCATGATTCTTGGATGGACGAACTAAGAACCCTGCAAGACATATGCTCACTACTGTGAATATATACCAGTAATTGAATGTCATTTTTGTTCCTTAACATAAAATGAAACCTTACACAACCATACAACAAAGAATAGCACAAACATTTGAACAAAATACAATTATATTGAACTAACTTACTACCTAAGGTGATTTAACGCGATCACTAAAATATTCGGATGGGTGTGATTGCCACAGCAGTGTTGACACTGCCCTTCAATAACAATTATTAAGTGGCCATGATGTTGCAATCAGGCAGTGAGTAGATAATGCTGCCTGAAACAATATGAATACCTTCCAAGTGGAATCAAATAAAGCTGGAAGACCAGTTCACAAAATGTGAAAAGTCTCTGCAGATTATGTTCAGTAACAAAATGAGCACATAAGTCATGTAATGCATGCCAATGACAGACAGCAAAAAAAATGATAAGCCCCATCCACTTTGCCAAAAATTATTGTAAATAAGCTGTATGATTCAAGCTTTGAAAGTTGAATGTAAAAAATGCACTGAATGTCATGAACCAGGCTTGTCATAAGAACATGGAAGGATTTAGTTAAATATTATTTCAGGTAAGCATTGATAATTATGCACAACAGAAACACACCACGAGAGCTGTCAGGAAATATTGTAAGAAGAGGATTCATTACCTGTTATATATGATTTAGCACGAATGAAATCCTTCCGAGGTGGAAAACCCTTGTGAAAGACAGAATGGTTGATGATATACTTTTCCTGTCCAGTATCTAACCATGATCGTTGCAGTACGAAGTCCCGTTTGGACACTGGGGAAGGACACGTCACTAAAAAAATAAAATAAGTGACAAATTTTGATTAATTCATTGGATGAATGTAATATCTAACAACAGGCAAAGAAAGTACGTAATCATGGTGAGGGAAAATATACCTACTCGCATAGTATCCAAGATCATTATTCGGGTTCAGGGATCCAATCTCTTGCTGTTCAATCATGTGCGAGTCCCAAACTTTCCGATATTCTGGATCATGAAGCACATCATACAAAACATCTGGATCAACATTCGGAAAGATTGCATTTACCTGGAAGAGCGAGATTAAGAACAAAGCATGCATATTAATTATTAAGACTGTATCTAGATGTACAGAAATAAATATACGCAAATCTGCAGTTAATTACATTCATAAAATAAATAAACAGTGTTATGTTTGGAACTACAAAAATGGAGTATCAATCTGTATTTATAAACATACTTTAACCATCTTGAAATTGGTTGTGGGTGCTGGTTTTGTCCAAACTTTCGTATTTTCCTTGCTAAATTCGAGAGTCCATCCAGGATCGTCTTCTACTAAGTGTTTTAGGTTCAAAAAATCTTGATCATCAGCTACCTTCACTTCTCCAATGTCCATCTGGCTGTAGCAGTTGCATGGCGCCTTCTGAAAATACATGTAGACAAGTTAGAAACACAACCTATGACATAGAGTTCATGCGAATCAAGGATTCAATTACTTCAAACCGACATATGACATGAGATGAAACATAACCTTACTTTTGTAGATTTCCTCATATCTGCAGTTCTAGTTCTACCCCTTCCATACACAAATATTCAATGAAATCATGTCAAAAACTCTCCTGGCATCCAAGCTCGACAGAAAAAATCTGTGAACAAATATTATCAGCTGGTTGTAGCCATGTTCGGCAGCGAAAGCACACAGCACTCAGCAACCACAGTCCAGTCAGAATCAGCTGATGTGTCTCGATCAATACTGTCAAAAATTATCCTTTTGCTTCCTCTGACGATGCTCCGTCCTTAACGGTTCGAACGGTTTTAGTGATATCAAATCAGAGTTAACAGTTCTTTTATCCTTCGTAAAGTTGCTAATCAAAAGTAGTGGAGCACAATTAAACCACCTTGCCTTTTATTCCCCATTGTTATATAGCTTGTGTTTACGAACGAATCATGGCGGTATGCATTGCAGTCATTGGAAAAGAAGTAAGTCAAATTCCGAATTCAGTAATTGTATCCAGTTATTAATAAGAATGGAATTGTGTACCCTTCATCTCTGCCATCTTGTGAACAGAAATTTTAGCTTGCTCATAACCTTACATGTCAGTGATCATGTATGACTTTGAGGCTTTTTGCATAAACTGTTTATGTACGCTACCAATTTTCTTTGCAATATCTTCTTTTCCAGAACTCTCCAAAGTATGTTTCTTGTCTTCATTCAGACAGCGAGTTGCAATTCCACTATAAGGTCCATACTGCTTTGGACGTCGTAGAAGAAAAGCTGTCGTTAGCTGGGAAGTCTAACTGTGATGTCCGTGAGCTCTACTTGGGCCTTCTTCATTCCACAGAAGAACACAAAATGTATCCTTTTTTCCCCCCTCTGATTGCTTCCTTATATGTTTCATAAACCGATAAGTTAATTCAAAAAGTCAAGTCCAGGAGTTAATATTGTATTGACATCATAATTTGGTTCCTTTTCTCCTTAACATTTACTTAGATTTGGATATGTTACTAACACAAAAATTAAATTTATTGTTATTGTTGAAGCTGCAAATACTATGTTAAGAGACAATGAAGTAAGAACGGTAAGATCTATGCTAGTATTTGCTGAATGAAATTTTTTATTCTGCTGTTTGTAAGTGTGATATTTTTTCTTTTATCATAAAGATGTTTCGGAGACTACATGCTGCTTACACAGATGTTGTTTGCAACCCTTTCTACATTCCTGGTGACAATATTGTTTCTAAGTGAGTGTTGGGCAGAATTCAGATTTTACTGTTCCCACTGCATAAAACGGATAATTTATGATTTTTCTTTTTCCCTAGGAAATTTGATAGCATTGTGAAAAGCATCATGTGTGGGAATTCATGACTTATCAACAGAAAAAAAAAAGAGTTAAAATGAAATAAAGTAAATATATGTCCTACAGTCTATCTTTATATCAACTCCTATTATGTGTTCCAATAATTCATTTATCTTGATTCTGGGTGCTCCAACAGTAATGAAGAATACATGCAATAAATTCTAATAAATTTACATATATTTACAATTTTGATTGTTTAACTTACAAATCATGAAAGGTTTAACAAGACGCATCCCATTAAGATCAAGTTTTGAATTACTTCATCTCAAACAATAAGCATCTACTTGTACACATTGCAGTTTAGAGACCAAAGCCTTCACCGTACAAAATGTTCGTCACTAAATATCCACAATAACTTTAGAGATGGTCATGCTCATGCTGTTTCTGTTCTACTTTGCCATACTTCTTCTCCCACAGCTCTATGTATTCCTTCTTCCTCTGCTCCCGAATTGCAAAGTATTTAGGATAAAATGCTTTCTCAACAGGATCCCAATAGTCAAGAAGCCAATCAGGGATGACTGCATACCTCTGATATGCAACTCCTCCAGGAGATGAGGGGACTGAAAAATGAGTTAAGAACATAAGAAAAACAAACATCTTTGTTAAAGAGTTTCACTTGCTAATTGTAAATAGATCTACACACTTCAATTTTACAAATATATGTCATCACTAAAATCAAAGATTTATTTGGAACAGATCTAAAACGGAGCTCCCATAATAATAGATTGCAAAATCACTCTAATGATTTTCGGATATGGTGGCGGTATACTTACAAATAATTGGCTGGTAATGCTTCCTCTCCTGAAACTCCTTTTCTGCGTCCTCCACCAGCTTCACAGCTTTCATCATATCCCTCTCATTACGATTCTCCTCAAATTCAGCTCTTATAACGGTGGCGTGGTAACGCCACGCAGCTCTTCAACATTAGAGAAAAAGACTAAAATTAAAAGAATATTACGGAAAATTTCATGACAACACTGAAAAAATTCTAAGAATTACGCAACAGACGTATGAGACCTCACAACAGTCATAAAAGCAACTAAATCCAAATTTCTTGAGTACACTGACAAAATGGTAAGAATAAAGTTAGGTTACGAGGTCAAAAATATTATGCTTGAATTGAGAATAGCACACGGCGAAAAACAAAACATATCTAGAGTAGTTTATCATAAAAAGGAACGACCGCTGAGTTGTAATAAAGAAATAAAGGGAAAAGAATAATTTCAGTAGCAGACACTTTACCTGTCGATATGCCAGTACAAAAGATGTCGTACACATTTCTTGTAAAGGCTGCACACTCGTCGAGTGTGACTAATAACTTCCATTGGCGTTCTAGTAGCCATCGTGCTATCAATTTTCTAATTTTGCCAAACGATAACACTTAATTAATAACAAAATGTAAAGTCTAGCCAAGCCAGAGCCAGAATACGGCTGCTTCGGGCTTGCGCATGCGCTTGCGCTTACTGACCGAAAAAAACAAATGAAAATTTGAGGCAGCCTAAAGAGTGGCGTACAGGGGCGTCTCGCTGCCCAGTGTTGCCATCTTGGCTCTGTAAAGGCTGCCGCTTGCTTCCGCTGGCCGCTAGTCGTCGGAGGGAGTTTCAAATGAGGTTGACAGCCGAGCGGAGCCATCTACTCATTAATTCTGGAGTCTAATACCGAGTTAAACCAAAAT
>CABIKL010002632.1:0-12250 GCA_902196195.1 Aptinothrips rufus
GGATCACCTATCCTTTTCCAATGGACTTTCAAGGAACCATCCGCCGTTCCTTGGATTCCGAGGAACCGTTTTTACCGTGTTATTAGATGGGTAATGCCAATGCCTAATGTAAGGCGTTCCATCAGGATGCGGCTTAGAGGCGTTCCGTTTCTGGGAGCAGCGATCTTTTGGATTTATGCCGCTAAAAACCTTGCACTTATACAGTATGTAGGTACGGGTACTGTGCTGCTGATCATGGTGGGAAGGAATCTCTATGACGGCATGGCACAGCACCATCGACTGTACGGTGCTCTGAAGCTGCCCAACTGGGCCGGGCAGAGCAACACGCCTAGTTGATAATGTCTCGTTCAGAGCCATTCAAAAGGCAATGAAAATGAGTCCCATACAATGAGTCCCTTGAAATTTAAGGTCAGCAAGTAGCGCATCCTCGTCCTTCCAGAGCCGAGCCGGGCAGCAGGAGGGCCTAACCTCCGGCCGGAATGGAACGCTGTCAGGAGCAAGCGACGCCCCCTCCCCCTCTCCCCCTCCCCCTTTTCCTCCGTCCTGCCGTGCTCACTGCTCGCTCTACAGTCGGTGCAGGTCGCCGCAGAGGGGCCGCACGGGTGGGGCCGGGCGGGGCGGGGGAAGGTGGGGCGGCAGTGGCTGTAGTGAAGACCGCAAGAGATGTGGCGACACTGCCTCATCACCCCTCCTCCCCTCCACCTCCAGCTGACTCATGTCATGAATACCACTTCGTTGTGTTATGAGCGTGAGCCCATCCGCGTCGTCCTGCATCTTTGCGACTCATCTGAAAATAATTCACTCTGGCCTTTGCCGACTAACTCGTAATTGAACCAGCGATTTTATTAGCCAGGCAATGAACCTTATCAACTTGCCGGAGATAAGCTTAAAAGACTTTTAAGAACATGCCAGAAAGTATGATCCTTTACGCACTCAAACTTCTCTCAGTGCCTGCTGTTCTCGCATTAGCAGTCGTGGCGAACCGAATTTTATTCGCTGAGGCAAAGAGCTTGAAAAAGTCTGGCCCATAAAAGTTATACGCAGAACGGATGCGTGCGAAGGCGTGTATTGAAGGTACTCCCCGCTCCAGCGCGCCCCGCCCTGCCCCGCCCCGCCCCGCCCGGCAGGACAAGTCCCTACCCCGTTCGGCCCACCTAACCGCAACAAGACCAAGTTTTCGGTTGCTTCCGGATTGTGGCATGACCGGAAATGGCACCAATAAGCAGACGCCATCTCCGCCACTGGAGGGTTCGGTGCGCTGGGTGTAGGTGGCACGGCGTGGCGGAGCGCGGCGGAAAGAGGATGGCAGTCAACTTTGGCATTGGCGATGAGGGCGACGATGAGGGTGGTCCTGACAAGCCGGGCTTCGTATAAAGTCCAGCTGTGCGATTGAGTAATGGCCCTATTTTGGGCCATTGGCCCTAATTCGAGCCACCCCCTTGAAATCATTTGCTGGCAACTCTCGATTCCAAACTATACGGAAATTTAAAAGTTCACATTGTATACTCTTTATAATTTATTTGTCGCCGAGGACCTGAAGTAGCCTGGAAGTAATTTAAAGGGGGTGGCTCGAATTAGGGCCAGTGGTCCGAAATAGGGCCATTACTCTATGCGTTGCTAGAGTTAAGGATGGGCCGTATGACAAATGATGGCGAGTACCTGCTTTCAACCCATAAATGCTATTATGCCGTGCCGTGGCTGTGTCTCGCTCTTCGAATCTGTATTGACTTTGTAGCACCCTTTTTGAAACCTTGAACCCATTTGGGTAATAGAAGACGATTGAATGACGTACTGACTGAGGAGTCAAACTCTCTCTCTCTCTCTTGCTGGTACTCGAATCCTGGCCTTCGTCTCGGTTCTGTGCAGCGAGAAGACAAGTGGCGAGGCATGAGCGTGGCGTGGCTTGGCGTGGCGTGGCTGGCGTGGCTTGGCGTGGCGCAGCGTTCAGTGAACCCAGACGCAGACGGCGTGCGGGGCTCAGCGCAGTGGCCGCGGCGTGGCGCGGCGCGGGGAGGTGGCGGGGCGGGGCGCGACTGTGGGCTCGGCGAGCGGCCAGCGCGGCGGCCAGCAGCAATGACCTTGCAACGCCGCCCCTCCCGACTTCACTAGATTCCCTAATTTCCGCGAAGTCTCTTTAGAAACGAAATCAGTTCTGGGGTAGCCAAAACATTTAGTATTTGAATCTGAAAAGTAAGTACATTAACTTCATTTCTCTCGGTGGCCTCCCCAATGAATGACCTCTTCTCGACTCGTCACGCCTCGTCACGTCTCATAGCACGTCGCCAGATTCCGTCACACCTCGTCACAGGTCGTCCCTCCTCGTGACACCTTGTTGCACCACGTCACACCTTGTCACACCTCCTCAACCCTCGTCACACCTCACCACATGTTGGCACAGCACGGCTCGAACCGGCTCGAATAGTCACACCTCCTCGTCACACCTAGTCGGATCTCGTGACACTTCCTGACGTTTCGTGACACCTTACCACGCCTCCTCAGCCCTCGTCACCTCTCGTCACATTTCGACACAGAACGTCGCGAATAGTTATACTCCGTCACACCTCGTCACACCTCGTCACATCTCGTCACACTTCGTCAGAGCCCGGCGATCGGGTCAAGTCTGCCTGCCGCCGCCTATGTTACATGACGACATGACATGTAACAGCGGAGGAGCAAACCGCAGGAAGCAGCTAAGAGGGGGGCGACTACATGAAACCTTAACTGCTCTGAATACATTACCACATTCCTCTGCCCTAGGCTGGCGACAGGATGACAAGGAAGCTGGCCGCATGTCCTGGCGAATCGATGTTGTCTCTCCACACAGTTTGGCTTGTTGCAATTCTCATCTGTAAGGCAAGAAAACAATTCAGTAGCACTCCAGCTGCAGAGTATATTTTGAGCAGGAGACCGGTCTCCTGTTGTGAGGGAATTCAACTTGAACCGACCAGTGCAACCCAATTTACAAGCGTGGTCAGTGAATCCGTCATTAGCGATGGCGTGGGCTAGCAGCCCAGCAGGCGCGTTGGTCACAACATCTCTATTCAAATCTATCAGAGTCATCATTGTCCGTCTCGTTGGGCACGTGCCCGCCCCCACCCTACCGCACCCAGGCCGAACAAGGCCGAGTAGAGAGCCTAGAAGGAGAGAGGCGACAACTGGCATGGCAGCGAGTGGCCTGGGATCCAGCTGTGTCCGCTCTACCCCGTACCCTCACCGCGCGCCCGGGGAGCGAGGCACTGCGCATGCGCTGTCCCGAGCTGGATCGCAGCGGTTGCCAGGACCTCTGCCGCCATGACAGTTGTCGCCTCTCTCCTTCCAGTCTCTCTAAGGCTGACCCAGGCCGACCCGTGAAACCAGCTTGTTCGCCGAGTGGAGGGACGGACAGCCTCCTCTTCGCTGGACTGGGCAGCGCGCCCGGAAGGTAGGCAACCCTTTCGACTTCTGTGCGCCGTGTGCTGCATCCTCCATCCTCGCGGCGCCAAGCAGGGAGGAGGTTGGGGGGGGGGGGGGGGGGAGGAAGGGAGGAGAACTAGAGGGAGGGAGCGATGCAGGAAGCTAGGGGTTCACCGGCCTCTGATCGCTTTCAATAAATCCTAGCACTCTGAGCAGCAGCTCTAAAGGGACTCGGGGTGAGGAGAGTGAGCAGCGTCATGTGAACCGCTGACATCATTGCTCAGCGAGGCGGTCCTCCTGCTGTCACGTTGCCAATATTTTACGCCCCTCTTTTCCTCGCAGCTCGAAGAAAGTGATCGCGACCGAAACGATCGCCGTTTCGCAGCAGCAGCCGTCCGCCCGCCACTTTCCTCATAATTGGTTGCGTCGGAGTTCACGCCAGGCGAGGGGTCAGTCACTCGACCAAAGTGTGAGCGCAGGATTACATAATAACATAGATTATACCGAATAAGAGGCAATACTTTCAACAACTGAGCTGAAATATTAATGATTTTAATCTGTTTATGTCAATAACAAGTACTATACTTAGCTCCGGTAATCCTCAATATCTGCCGTAATAGAAGTAAAATATCAATATTTCTAACCCCCCAAAAATTGAAAATAAAATAAAATAATAATACCGAAATTTTGTAGATATGATTACAAGCCTGAGTGATCTCTCGACGCCAGTCCGGCACTCCGCTCTTCCGACCCCGGCTCGCCCCTCTCGCACACGTGTGATTACCCGCTCCTCTTCCCACACAGTCCCACTGTGTATGAGAAATGAAATGCTTCTTCGGGGTAATGAGCCTGGAGTGTTTGTGTGAGTGCGTTGGTGTGTGTGTACGTGTAAGTGAGTATGCGAGGCGGGTAGCACGGTAGCAAGCATACATTTGTCGGCTGTCACTCACTTTGTTCACAGAGAGCAGCTTATCTTCAAAGAGGAGGTACGCAACGCGCATAAACTGAAAACATTACGTGTACTGGAAACCGAAATAAGACTGATATGGGAAAATTAAAATTTAACCAGCAGCCAAGGAGAGCCCTAGCAATACGCGGTACAGGCTTCACTGTTAATTTTTTTTTTGTACGACATCTATAAAGGAATGCTGTTAAAACAAATACAGAAGAACTTCGTACATTCACAACGCACATATTTTAATAACGGGTGTCTACATTTTATGGGCGTGATCTTAAAGTTATATCTCAAAATAACAAGGTAAAAAAAATAGCATTGAATTTTTGTCCATATTTCATCAGAACAGATGTTGTAAATTTACGAAGAATCTGTCGAAAAATTTCGTTTGTAAATTCACAACTTTTTTGTCGGAGTGTTGCATGGTGGTCTTGTTCTTTATAGGGAAGAGAAGGAAATAAGCCAATCAGTTTGTCGAAACGATACCGATTCCATACATCGAATCGACGCGATTTGTGTCGAAAAGACGTCGAATCGATTTCGAATCGACCTAACATTTCTCAGTGAGGTTCAAGGTTTGTATTGAAATTTATTACACGACGAATGTGATTGTTTCGAGTGCGGTGCGCTCACATGTTCATGAGGTATGATATACACCCAATCAGATCAGCAGCAATCAACTCAATTAGTTGGCAGCGTGGACGCTGGCGGAGCGCTGCTGGAAGAACCAAGCTGCCTGCAATTAGATTTCCCGCCCCGCTGTTCGCGCTTCCCGCGGATTAATAGGGCAACACGGCATGGTAATGCGTGGGAAATAAAGTTGGCGCGATCCCACGTTATTTATTATGCTAAAACACATCATCTTTACTCTCCTTTCTTTAAAGCAAAACAAAGTTGCGAACCGCAGTCACTAGCAGAATGGGATTACGAGAGTTCTGTCTGGCCCAGTTACTAGTAGGCAAGTTGCCAGGGCCGGTACATGCAAAATGCCACGCACGCTCAGCTCCATCTCGCCGCGGTCACCCAAACATATCCAATTGCTGACCTCACTGCCAACACTCGCGTTCGTTTACTGTCTGAATAAATCGAAACACTGATAGTTGCTTACGAGGAATTCGTCTTCGTAACAATGAAGAACATACGACCTTTGAAATACAAAGAAACCTTTTACTAATAAGAAGAAGCGTCTCTGTAATACTAAGAAATTTCTTCGTAGTACAAATAAATTCTTCGTAACTTAAAAGACTACTACAACTACTTACGAAGACAATTTTTAATGCAAAGAAATGTCTTCGTAAGCAACTGGCAGAGAAAGGAGAGGCTTTACATTAAAGAAGAACTCTCTACAGTATATGACTGAACGGTGAAAGTGCTCGCTTCTGTCATTAAACTCTGTAAAAAATGTTAAGTCAAATCAACCAAATTTGGTTGACTGTACGTTACAAAAGCGTATGATTCAACCAAAATTTGCTTAGATCATACGCTTTTGTAACGTACAGTCAACCAAATTTGGTAGATTTGACTTAACATTTTTACAGTGAAGGATGAGAGTTTGAATCCCACTACCCCTCCTGAAGTCTCCCTTAGCACTGCGGACGCGCGGAGAGTAGTAGTGCGCCCGAAACATCGGTTTATATAGATAAGATAATATATACCGAAAAAGGTGTCTCGATACCGTATCCAGCCAACACGTTCCTGGCACCTCCCTCCTGCCCCCCTCTCGACGGCTTGTCTCCTTTCCGCAGCACCTGTCATTAATGTCAGAGGGCATCAATTCCAAGATAAGCCGCTCTCCCCCTCCCCTCGCACCGACACGCCCTTCACCGCCCTTTCTCTCCACTGCCGCCCCCACGCGGCTCGGCGCGGCTCCCTTTTCTCAGCTCGTTCTCCGCTCACACACCGCCGTGCATTATTCAGGACTGGGCCACAGCATGCATCTTTAACGTCCGCGCCCACCCTCACATACCGAGGCGGTAGACTACCGAGCTACCTCTGGAGCTGAGCTAACTCTGGTGCTGCTACCTCTGCAGATGCTCGTGCAGATGTCTCTGCAACTACCTCTGTGTATAATCTGGGCTACCTCTGGTGCTACCTCCGGAGCTACCACTACAGCTACCTCTGAAACTACCTCTAGAGATATCTCTGGAGCTATCCCGGCAGCTACTTCTGCAGGCAGCTCTTAAGCTACGTCTGGAGCTTCCTCTGGAGCTACCTCTGGAGTTACCTCTGCAGACAGCTCAGGAGTTACCTCTGAAGTTACCTCTGGAGCTGCCTCTGAGTCTAACTCTGGATCTACCTCTGGAGCTTACCACTACAGCTACCTCTGAAACTACCTCTAGAGATATCTCTGGAGCTACCCCTGCAGCTACCTCGGCAGGTAGCTCTTGAGCTACGTCTGGAGCTACCTCTGGAGGTACCTATCCATAGCTACCTCTGCAGACAGCTCCGGAGTAACCTCTGCAGCTACCCATGGAGTTACCCCAGCAGCTATCCCTCTGCAGCTACTCATAAGACTGCCACTCGGACAACAGAATGATGTGTGCCATCTCTACTTCCTTCGAACAAGAGGAAGTACGCTGTATGTATTGCTGCATTGTCCTCGAGGTCAGCAGGCCAGCCGAGGCCAGCACAGGTGGCTTAACTGTGTCGTGTCGGAGAGGAGCGGCTGCCTTATCAGTCCCTGCGAGTAGATGGTAGATGGTAACGAGCGTCATAGGCCTCATCGGCCCTTACTCACTGCCTCCACCAGGGCTCTCTGGCAACTGTATACTGTTCCGCTGTGAGTAGAACAGCTGATCCTAGCGAGGCACCCTGACCGAGCCGAGCCGAGCCGAGCCGAGTGCCGCAGCGCCCGGTGTCTGGCTGGCAGGATCTGCTCTAGAGGAGGATGGCGAGGCAGTGTTGTGGCACCCGCCAGCCACCCTAGGCTCTCTATTGATTCGTGCGGCTGCAAGGTGGGGCGAGGGGCAGGGGGTAGGCGCTGCGCGCAGCGGGGCGTGCTGGGTCACGGGCTTGTCGGGGTGGGGCGGGGCGGGGAGGGGCGGGGGACAGCCGGGAGTGCGGCGCAAGGGCGGAGATGAGAGGGGATAAGGTGGCGGGAAACGACGAGCAGAGAATCGCTGCAAGAGAGGAAGGAACACGGGGCGGGGCGGGGCAGGGCGGGGCGAGGCGGTTAGGAATGTTGGTGGCTTGGTGTCGAGGCAAGTGCAGCGCAGATCCGCGTTCCGTCACCAAAGTCACTGGCCACGACCGGGCCGATGTGTTTCTTAGCCAATGGGAAAGGAACCTTCTATTTCCAGCTCAAATCAAATTTCTTATGCTTAACCAAGCAACTTTCGGTCGAAAAGCAGTTTTTGTTAAAATTTTGTTCGCGGATTTCGACGACGTTCCCGATCACTGGGGTTGTTTTCGTGTTGGTCCACGTGCCCCGTCTGACCCCGGCCCGACCGATGCCCCGTCTCGCTCCGACCCCGTCCCGTCCAACGGCCCTTTCGCCACGTCAGCCCGGCTACGGGCCGTGACATACCCAAGGATTTGCAAGCAGATGTGATTTCTACGTGCCTGGGGCCTGGGGCAGGCGGGGCGTGGGGGGCTGGGGTGGTGCGAGGCGGGGCGTGGTGGGTGGGGTGGCGCGAGGCGTGGTGGCGGGGCGGGGCGGGGCGGGGCGAGCGGAAGCGATGCGCCGCGTTGGGGCACAGCACGGTATAAACTTAGAGGAACTTGTGTTCGACCCTGCGGCACTCCCCTCTCTTAAGAACCCCTCACTTCTCCTCCCTCCCCTCCCCTCAACCCTCCCCTCCCCTCGAGGCTATCCCTCCACCCGCGCGGCAGAGGAGAGATGCTCGGTCGTCAATCACAGGAAATACTCCCCCCAACGACATTAATATGAATGAGATGGCCAGAGACAACAAGACGAGCTCTTTACCTTGCCGCCGGATGATACTTTGCACCTGCTTCACAGCTGCCTTGCCTTGACGGATCATACCAAATAACAATTCAATTAATTGGTCTCCGAGACAGAAGTCTATAAATCTTTTCACATCGAAGACGCGCAACTTGAAGCAGCTGCTTCTGAAAGATTTGAGTCCGTTAAATATCGGACGGACTGAATTGCTCCCCACGCGGAAAATAAACGTCCACTAGATCTTGCAGGTCATCTACTTTCGATCTACAAGATCTACACTGATCTATTAGTGCGTTAGACAAGGTAACACGTCTAATAGATGTCTAAATCACGTCTCAAACTACCGCGATAGACCTACTTAGGACGTGTATTGGCATCTACTAGAAGTTTATTAGAGGTATACATGTCTAATAGACATCCAAGTAACCATTTAGACGTCTATGACACTAAGACAATAGACTTCTATTTTACGGATGGGTGTATGAAAGCTTTTTCTGTAATTGGTGGAGTAAGTTGTTCATTGCAATCGAGCAGGGCTGTTCTCAGTGAAGGGTGCGACAGTCCCGAGGACCGTCCTCATGAGGACTGATGTTGTCAGCCAGGATACAAAGAGCGATTGATCTGAACAAGTGACCATCTATGTTGGCTGAAGAGAAGGGCCTACCCTTAGCCTCCCCCGAGAGCCGCAGCCAGGCGGAGCCAGGCGGAGCGAGGCCGAGCGAGGCGGAGTCAGACCAGACCGGGGCCCTCAGGCCCTCATTCACTGCTCAACAATGGCGTAACAGTGGCATAAGCCGACCCTTTGTTGCTCTGTGTGGCGTGGAGCGCGTCAAAACGCGAGGCGAAATGATAAGACGTTGAGAGGGAAGGGGAGCTTGGGAACACTGACAGAAAAACCGGCAACTAAAAAAGAAAATTATTTGGCTGAGCGTTTAGCGAAGCCGTTGGAGCGGCGAAGAAAAAGTTTGTTGTTTGTTTGCTGTGTTTTTCCGCACGATAACTTCACAACGGATCGAAATACAGCCGAACGCGAGAAAAAGGATTGCTCTGCCGTTAAAAACTCACCAGCTTACGCTTTTCAGACTTCTAACTCAATTGTACATAGAAGAGACCTGTCGTGAAGCTTCTGCGAATGATTTTAGATGAATTTTTGCGTTTCCAAGCAAAAAGTCGTGTGCGGTATCTACTTAGTCTGTGACGCGAAGACACTGTCTGACATATTCCCAACCTTGAGGTACTGTCTAACGCTAACCGTAACTTAAGTTCAGAGTCAATAATTTGTATGTCCGACTGTACTTTTAAGGAAGTACATTTTTTTTGTGGCTTACGATCCCGCCTTTGCGTTTTAATCGGAGGTATAGGACACTTTAAATAAAAATATTCGGCGTCACAAAGCGTAAGAACCCCCTCAGCGTCTCAAATCTCTGCCGATAGTAATAAGACTAATACCAAATAAACATAATCCAGACACCTTGCATTTACAGTGTAGCGGTTCTCACTGGACGCGGGCATGTGGTCAGCCGAGCTACTTTAACTTGAACTTGAGATGAAACTGGCCTGGCCGGCTCAGCCACTCAGTGTCTCGTGTTTACCCTATTTGGCGACAGTGTACGCCGCTCTGGTTGCCTGCCTCCGAGGGGCTAATGGCTAATGTAATAGGGAGGTCCGCGTTCCACGCAGCAGTAAAGAAGCACCGCGCTGGCGGGCCGCCTAGGAAAGAGGAACAAACTGCTGCTAAGCTCTGGGTCGGGGATGCAGTCAGTCGGTCTACAGCCTGCAGCGTAGGCAACCAGTAGACACGGAAGTATGAGGCTTGCCTGCCCGCTGGGCTGAACGAGCGCTGCCGAGCTGTGCGCTTCGTAGAAAGAGACGGGAAAGTGGTAGGCACTGATCGCGCTTTGCATCTGTCTCTCTTCCTCCCGCCGTAAGAGTTCAGTGAGTGCGACAGAGACAGAAAGCGCTAGTGAGCTCCAGAGCCCACCAGTTTCCCGTCTCTGGCGCTTCGTCTGCTCGGGCGAGCGTCTGCTACACTAGACTTTCAAACTTTGCGCCTCACCTAGACCCACTTCTCGACGCACTAGCGCCCTAACAAGGTACGAGAACGACACGATGGGCACCATGTGGCTTGCACAGTACAAAAGATACCGCCCGGTCAGAGTAACAAGAAATAAGGAAAAGAGTACAAGAAGCGAGCTATCATCCCGCCCCACCCTCCTTCACACTCCCCCCTTCCCTATCTCCGCACCCCCTCTCCCCACCCTGCTCTACCCGCCTCCTCCCCCTGTCTGCCTCCCCCCACCCCCACCCCCTCTACCCACCCTCCTCTCCGCACCGCTCGTCCACCTCTGATCCCGGCGGGCCGTCGCGGAGGAAAGTAATGAAACTTTATCGGAGACCTTTCCCGAGTTTGCGAGAAGGCGGACAAGCAACCGATTTACACTTGATTCAGAGCGGCTTGGAGTGGCGCGGCGTGGAGTAGCTCGGCAAGCGCCACCCGGACCTTCCCGACGAGCACGGAGAGATGTCTCAAGTAGTTTGGTGGCAGTTGGCGGTTTGCAAAGGAACCCTAACCAGGGTGGCCACGCTTTCGAGAATTTCAAATTCCATGACTTTTCCAGGTTTTCCAGACCACTTTTAGACCACTTTTAGGGGATTTTCAGGTCATTTCGTAAAGCAATTTAAACCGCGTTCAGCCCTGTCCACAGAGGCGGCGGCAGGGACTATCAACGTTTGAAACGGAGAAACTCTACCGGAGTCAGTTCTGTAAAAATTCCATGACCAAATTTTTATTTTTCCATGACTTTTCCTGACTTTCCAGGTCTATTTATTTTTCCATGACTTTCAATGACTTTCCAGTTTTTCCTAGAAGCGTGGCCACCCTGCTAACGTTGTGCTAGTTCTTAGCACACTGGATTAAAATAATAAGTTTGTCCACGTCATTTTTCACAAGGGGAAATTCCGATTACCGTTTAAGAGCGAAATAGAGGAGATTACGCTGTAAATGCAAGATGTTGGAATAGGAAGCGCCTAAGACGTTTGCGCCAAAATCCGGAACGCCTTAAGACGTTTCCTGTCCAAACACCTTAGGCGTTATTACCTAAGCACCTTTTCAACCAGCAAAATAACATGGAACGTCTGTCGAATACTAAGTTACAGCCGCGCTCCATTTCAATGGTGCCTATCTTCTCTGCAGCTTCTCATTTGGGCATTGAGAGTGGGTGCACCGTAAAATAATGTCGTGACTTTACGAACAATTTCATGACGAATGGTTCGTAATTCTTGGTTGACGATTTTTTCATCAGTTGACGACAAATTTCGTGACGTGTAATTTGTAAGACATAATTGAAGAATGTTTCATCAAAATGACGAAACATTCGTCAAAGAATTTTTCGTCTTAATATTCATCTGCTGTAGGACTTAGCGTGACGAATAATTCGTCAAGTGACGAAATACTATTAAAATCTCGATGACAAAAAATTTGTAAATGCCACAATACGAAACATTCTTGTTCCAAAGCCAGAGGTTTTTCGTCCAATTATTTTACAGTGTGTACTATTTCAAACGCCTTAGGCGCTTTCTATCGAGACACCTTGTAGTTACACAGCCAGGAACACGTCAGAACACTTTGTTCTCGAAGGTAAGTGTCCGCAAGTTAATGCCCCGACAAGAAGGTGCAACAGTTTAACGCAGGGCAGATTGCTGCCAAGCGGCGCGGCGGCGGTCGAATCGACTTGATGCTATGATAGCCCTGTGTGTGGTCGCGGCCTCCCCAGTGCTGTTTAGATTCCCTCTCGGAAACATTTTGCTCGACTCGCGTGTTTTGTTTTCGCTCAGTTGGGGGAAAATCACGGGTCTGGTCCGCGCGGTGTAGCCTCCCGTCTCCACCCCATCCGCTATCCTTGCTTCTATCTCTCTACGCTCTTCTATATTTCTGGCTCGCATCGCGGAGTACAGTGCTTCCCCCCCCCCCCCTAACTCCACGCCACGCCCCGCCACGC